>JAHLJT010008446.1:6369160-6473749 GCA_031308135.1 Acheta domesticus | reverse complement strand
GGAGGACACATCAATCCTACTAAATACTAAAATACTCAACACATCGCATTGGCCTTCCCCAACAAACAAAATCAAACTTCATTCTAATAAACTACACTTCAATGATTTTTTTCTCTAATCGCTTTTTGAAAAATTGAACAAAATGACACGTATGTGGCGCAAGATAGGACCAACTCCGCCATGAACAAAAACAATCTTCGAAGGAAATATATCATTCAAAATAAAATGTCTTATCACAAAATCAACAACAATACAATGCACTATGCAAAAGTATTGTTTTCAAATCTTTGACTTTCGATACTATCTATAAAAAAATCTCAATCATTACACTGAAAATAAAAAAAAAGACGTATGGAGGCAAACAAATCCTAATAAATACTAAACTACACAACCAATTGCAATGTCCATTTCCAAGAATAACAATTAAATATTGTTCTAATAAACTACACCAACAATGATTTTTTTTCCTCTCATGGATTCTTTAAAAATTAAACTCAACTTCGTATGTGTGCACCGGAGTGTGCGGGATCTCGGGAAAACAAAAACGACAGAAGGAGGAACACATGTTCTAATAAATACTAAACTACTCGACCAATTGCATTGTCCTTTTCCAAGAATAACAATGAAATGTTGTTCTAATAAACTACGCCAACAATGATTTTTTTGCTCTCATCGTTCTTTTGAAAATTAACCTCAACTTCGTATGAGTGCACGGGAGTGGCGGGACCTCCGGATAACAAAAGCGACGGAGGGAAGCACACATGTCCTAATAAATACTAAAACTACTCGACCAATTGCATTGTCCTTTTCCAAGAATAACAATAAAATGTTGTTCTAATAAACTACTCCAACAATGATTTTTGCTCTCATGGATTTTTTGAAAATTAAACTCCACTTCGTATGTGTGCACCGGAATGGCGGGACCTCGGGATAACAAAAACGACGGAAGGAGGAACACATGTCCTAATAAATACTAAACTACTCGACCAATTGCATTGTCGTTTTCTAAGAATAACAATGAAATGTTGTTCTAATAAACTACACCAACAATGATTTTTTTGCTGTCATCGTTCTTTTGAAAATTAAACTCAACTTCGGATGTGTGCACCGGAGTGGCGGGACCTCGGGATAACAAAAACGACGGAAGGAGGAACACATGTCCTAATAAATACTAAACTACTCGACCAATTGCATTGTCCTTTCCTAAGAATAACAATGAAATGTTGTTCTAATAAACTACACCAACAATGATTTTTTTTGCTGTCATCGTTCTTTTGAAAATTAAACACAACTTCGTATGTGTGCACCGGAGTGGCGGCACCTCGGGATAACAAAAACGACGGAAGGAGGAACACATGTCCTAATAAATACTAAACTACTCGACCAATTGCATTGTCCTTTTCCAAGAATAACAATGAAATGTTGTTCTAATAAACTACGCCAACAATGATTTTTTTTGCTCTCATCGTTCTTTTGAAATTAACCTCAACTTCGTATGAGTGCACGGGAGTGGCGGGACCTCCGGATAACAAAAGCGACGGAGGGAGGCACACATGTCCTAATAAATACTAAACTACTCGACCAATTGCATTGTCGTTTTCTAAGAATAACAATGAAATGTTGTTCTAATAAACTACGCCAACAATGATTTTTTTGCTCTGATCGTTCTTTTCGTTCATCGACTCGTGAGTGATTTTTTGAATTTTGCAAAAAACGTTGAGAGGAAAAAAATCAGCGTGTGTGTACTTTGTTAGAACAATGTTTAGTTCTGTTTGTTGGGAAAGGACATTGCGAAATATTGAGTAGTTCAGTTTTTATGAGGAATTGTATGATTTGAATTGTGTTGTTTCTTGACAGTAGTGTAAAGAATTATTATTATTTATAGGGAATATTAAATGTTGAATATTTCGAAACAACATTGTTGGATAGAGAATTGTTTTGTGGTTATTTTTGTGTCAAGAAAATCTAATTTTGATGGATAGTTTTTTTTCTACGAGTAGTTTTCTTACGCGTAGTTGTTGCGCCTGCCGGGTATTTCGAAAATTCGTTTTTTCTGAATTTTCGAAAAACGGTAAGAGCAAAAAAAATTAATGTTTATATATTTGAAAAGCACAAAAATAGCACAATATTTTGTGTATAAAGAAAATTTGTTTTGGCTAATTGGCTTTGCCAGCGTAACATTAAGCCAGCAAAGCCACCCATTTTTGGAAAAACCGTTGGAGCAAAAAAATTAATTTTTGGATATTTGGAAAGCACAAAAATAGTACAAAATTCTGGATATAGAGAAAATGTGTTTTTTGAAAATGGCTTTGCCAGCTTAACGGACGTGAATTAGGGGGAGGTAGAGGTAAACAGAACAGCCGACCAGTTTTCTTGCACAGATGTCAAATACCTGAGACATCACAGGAACGTTGTTTGCAAAGTTAAGTTTCATTCTCTTATAAATTCATAATGCTGTCATACGAAAAAATAGCGTATGCAACTCGTATATAATGTTGCTTCATTGCAGAACAAAGTTGAAAACTCGCTCCTAACGTCACTCGTTTTCAAAACATGTACTCACGCAATAAAGCTTAATATTATAAACTAATTGCATAAACAACTATTTTAACATAACTAGTGGCTTACAGAAAGTCTTTGGCCTATGAATGACATGCTGACGGACGATAGAGGTAGTACCTTTTCATTTACAGTTCAATTTGATGTTTCTGGTGGTAACGGGGACAACAGATTTTTCGGGAGTCAAAATGAGGCTGAGGCTACGATAGGAATCGTGCCTGGCGTTTTGAAATGAGCGAGCCAAACACTTTCATACGAGTTGCGTTCATTATATTTAGCACGAATTCATGAGAACTTAAAAGTACGAAATCCTGCTGTCATTCTCAATATGCGAGACGGCATTCATGTTGATTTATGGCCCCCAGTTTTTGTTTACTCCTTCACTCGATTATTTTATTTACATACGGTCGTGATTTCTTTGTCGCAGGCATACCACAAATATCAGTGAAAGTAAGTACTAGTTTCCATGTATGAGTGTTGAAAAATATAAACGGGTCAGGAAAGACATTAGCCATACGGCGCGCTTGTGCCGTGGATTCTACAATTCTCTTTCCGGCGTTCTCCATTTTCTCCGTTACCTGTCTCAGAATGTCTGGCGGGCGCTTGTATTTATTCCCAGGGTTGAGTTCATACAAAACTATCGGTTTCTTCCCTGAAACTGAAAGTTCTTTAGCATTTGAGTGTTTTGACTTTGTGCCAGGGGCGCTAGCGTTGTCTGACATTTGAATTTGTCATAGTTCCTGATCCAATCTCTACATCTACCTGCGCGCCAATCGATACTCTTATTGGCTGCAGAACTTTCAAAAACTAATTTTATCGAGAGCACCCAAACGATGATGTAGGGTCATTAATCGCAGGCCTGCACAATCCTTCATTTTGACTCCCGAAAAATCTGTTGTCCCCGTTACCACCAGAAACATCAAATTGAACTGTAATGAAAATAGCAACTTTTCCTTTGAAATCACTGAAAAGTGATAATGTTACCGTGGCTCTATACACACTTTTCTTGGGCTCTGTAACCCTACCCCCTCTCCTTTCCCATTACAGTTGAATTATTAATAAAATATAAAAAATTTCGCTCCTCTGTAGTACCTAATTGCTTCGAGAAAGGAACTATAGATTGTTCAAAATAAATTAATAGATCCAAAGTTGATTAAAGACAGTTAAAGAAACTGTCTCTAATTAACATGGAATCTATTATATTTATTTTGAAAAAGAATAATAGTTTATATAAATCCAATAATGAGTTCCAAATTGTATTTGATAACACTACCATCCAAGTAACCAACTCCCACTCCTGTCACATGCAGCAAAATGGGAGCTCGAGAAAACGCGCGGGCATTGTACTTGTTATCCTCAAGCTTATTATTGAAGAAGAAAAATATGAAATATACTATTAATAAAAAAACATTATTCGTGTAATGGGGAATTCCTAGCTCTAATATTCCTACATGGAGTATGGATATTATTCCAAAGAATCTGGAAGAGTTGTGAGCCTCTTTAACGGGGGGGCACGTCAAAGTAGGGGAAAGGGAAGAGGCAGGGGAAGAGGCAGGGGAAGGGACAGTTCCCCAGTTTAGCAACCCCAGTTTGGTGAACTCGCAGTAGTGCTTCCGTTGTTGTCCAGGTCAGTGGTCAGTAGTTATGTCTCTTCGATTCGTAATAAACTGGGAAAACGACTCTTCGGGTAATGAGGCGGACTGCGAGTCTGATTTCGATCATGAGGTCATGTCACCACACAGAATCGCATCACGTCGCTGCAGCATTGGCAAATTGATGAACAGGAATCGTTCTATAGCCAAGGAAGAAAACGGATTCGGTGTGGATTCTTGTACATCAGGGGCGAACGTGAGTGGTAAGAAGACCATGCACAAAACGGTAGCCACATTAATTGAATCTGCAAGAAGCACCAAGTTGTCAACCACAAGTGAAGAGGAGGCTATGAGCAAAATTGGGGCTGGATTACTTACGGCAACAGAAGCATGTAAGAAACTGCCCGTCTCGAACGATAATTACTCGGACAGTTCGTGCTATTCCTCTTGTTATGGATGTACCAATGAGTCTAGTGTTAATGCGCACACTGAAACTGAAATCGATTCCGAATCTGAGGGACAACTGACACTGGGAGAATCTTGTACTTTGGAGACCTTGAATTCAGAATTTGTTGTAAAACGGCAGTCCATAAATCCCGAGAACAAAACATCTAGTGCATCCTTGATGAACATGGACGACATAGATAGGGAAATGGCTGAACTTTTGTGCTAATACAAGGGGGAATTAAAACCGTTTTGAACTAAAGAATGTGCTCTGTTTCCTTTAATTCAATGTCTGCAGAAGCGCCTGTAAAGAAAATTATGGTAATTTTTGTTTTCAGATACCTATCTGATAACGTACCAGGGTATGAAATTGCTAATGTGGAGCTTACGTTGTGCTCAAATTTAAATTGTTCCCACCACGGCCGTGAATAAACTTATTTCGTTCTAACCAGATTGTGGCCAATAAAAATGTGCTACGCCGCTGCCGAAATGAAACTTTGTAAAAACATTTAGATGTGTTTATACTACGGCACAGTTTGTGAATAAACGGTTTAAAAATAATCAAAAAATATTGGCGTATAGATGTTTATCAACCAATGTTCTTTCAAAGAGTGCATTTCTATAAATATCACTTAATATGCATTTTAATTTAATTATATGGATTTGTTAATTTAATTGAAGCACTATAAAGAAATTTTAAAAGTTCCAACATTAATTAACTTCCATTATGCTATTCTTTGTTTTGTAACTAAACTACGAAAAGATGCATTTATAGTTTTAGGTGATTAATGTTGTAATTATATTACATTTAGAAAATATTCTCACTTAGAACTTTATATGCCATAGGCTGGCCCTCTGTAGAAGTTTTTCTGTTGTTGTTTGTTAAGCTTTAAAATAGTAATTTTACTTGAACTTTGTTATTATTAAAATGGAAGAAAAAATATACATATTGTATTGGAAAATTGTATATTTTTGTGTTTCCTTTGCAAGTTCCTTCCTTTTCTTATATTTGAAGGAGTTAGTGTACTATGTATAATATTTGTGTAGAGCTGATATTGTGTAGCGTTATTGAACCATGGTAACAACGCACCATAATATTTCTGTAAATTTTAATTTAAATTTCTTGAATTACATAATTCTGTGATCATATATTTCCTATTTTGTTTAAAACTTCACTTAAGAATTTTTATGAAGAAATGATAAAGCATTTGTCTAAATTAAAGATGTCAAACTATAAGGTGATAAGCTTTATTTAATATTGGTTTGGAAATAAAATGGAATGTTTACATACAATATACAAATAAGATGTAAAATTTCAAATGTTTTTATGTTTTTTGGTAATTGTTTCTGACCAGTAAAATAAGATTTTTGGAATATCTATTGAGTGATATTTAAGGCATAGACATGCAAAGATGCAGAAGTTTATAATCTGAAGATAAGTTTGTTGATAATAATTAATAAAAATACGACACTTTGCATTTTTTTCCATATTAGGCATTCTGCAATCTTTTATATTAGAAACAATTCCCCTTTACAAATTAATTTACAATTCTGAAGAATTTAATATTTGTTTTATGGGGAAAATGTATCTTTTTACATATTGTATCTCAAGTCCTGTTACTAATTAATGAAGGAAGAGCTAGCTAACGAATTGTAAAGACATGTGCAAAAAGTGAAAATAAATTACAGCTCAGCCAAAAAATTGTATTCATTTTTTTTGTCGTACATAAACATTTATGAAAATTGAACTGGTGCATGAATGCATTGAACTGGTGAATATTTTGTTTGCCATCATTTTACCTGTTGGTGTATTTTAAAATATTTTAATAGTAAAACAGTTTGATAGTGAATAAAATCATTAAAGATCTATTAATATTGTGGTTTATATTTATTATTAAATATTTGAGCAGTCATGTTTCTCAATTAACGTTCTCGTTGTAGAGAGGGAATGTTGTAACTTCCTTAAATATTTTGCTTCATTTAATTTGTCTATTTTTCCTTCCCACAGGTGTTGTTGGTTGAAACAGCCTGACGATAAGAAGTGATTACAAGAAGATAATGAAAATAGTGAATTTCCCAGAAATAGTGAAATTGCTATTACAAAATATTTTAATATTTATTAATATGTTTGTTGGTGTATTTTTATGAAAATCCTGATGTCTTATAGAAATTGTCAATGCTTATATCTTGAAAATTAAATTTTTCGTTTGTTAGAATTGTGATTTGTATAAATTTCCATGATTCTTCAAATCTTTCAATTGAAGTAGTCATTAAGGAAAGTAAATTCAACTTGATTAATGACAAACCAAAATATCCACTGGGGATAGAATTCTGTAATTCTGCCAGCAGCAGGAAACTGCTTTACAATTGATGAAAAAAAGCAAATTCCTATTAGAGTATTGCAGTACTTGTAAGGCTTTCAGAGCAATTAGCTGAAATCTGCTTAGATTTGAAAATGGAAGTGATATGGTTGAAAATTGGTAACTGAAATTCACCTAGGATAGTTCTGTAAGTGCTTGGTATTACATGAGAGCTCTTGTCATATTGCTGCACTATTACCAAAACAATGTCATTCTTTCTAAAGCAGTGGTATTCATTTCGCATTCAAGTAGGCTACCTATAGATATCGTTTCCCTTGGTGTGAAGGTGTGTAAGACTGTAGGTAGGAATGTAATAGTAGGAATAATTGTATGGAGTCATCCATAAATTTCGTAATGCTAAAGACGGGGGAAGAGGTTTGAGGTAGTGTTACGCTACATTACATAAGGGCAGGAGATATTCGATTAGTGTTACGTAACATTGATATTTTTTACATTTTTCAACATTTGTTGAAATTATTCCTTTATGTCTTGCACTAAAACATAAAAATATCTAATTAATTCGTTTTCAAATAAATAATTAAAAGTAATTAGAAGTTGTTTCAATAAATGGAAATTTTAATTTTTCATCAATTTTGAATTGCATCAGTAATATTACGAACACAAAATTCAAAACCGATCTGTAGTATTTTGTGGAGTACAATTAAATTGGCGCAGTAGATTCTCGCCTATGCGCCATCCAAAACGGCGGTGTATGCACGACTTGCGATAATTTTCTCGCGCTCCTTCACTCAAAATTTGCTCTCAATCTTATTGTTAGGTTCAGTCAACAGCGACAATTAATTCCGACTTTAATTTTCATAAATGTTTATGTACGACAAAAAAATGAATACAATTTTTTGGCTGAGCTGTAATTTATTTTCACTTTTTGCATTTATGAAGGGGGCTGTCACAAGAGTTACGTAAATATTTAGGGGGAGTTCAATCGCGTGTTACGGGTGCGTTACAGGGAAAGGGGGTATTCAAATACTCCAATTTTGCATTACGTAATTTACGAATGGCCCCTATTTAATATAAGGTGGTAACTCACAAATACAAAATATTTTTAAAACTTCAATTATTCATTAATATTTAGATAAAAAATCTAGAAATCAAAAGATATGAATACGTTAATTAATTAACTGAAATAAGATTTCCCCACGTGGAAAATGAAAATTACTTTAATTTTTAATTCCTCCACCGGTAGCGGCGACCGCCAAAGAAGCACCTTCTCGCTCGAGCGAATCAAACATTAAGAAACCGCTGGTTCGATCCTTGCAAGTTTATCATCGACGAGTTTTTGATGCCTGCAGGAATAGAATTCGTAGTTCAACTGCTCTGATTAGTGGTTTCCCTGGCTACTTCCACATGAATGCCGGAGCAGCACTCAGCAATATAAAGAACGTGAACAAAACACACTTCTCCCCCATTGTCCGTCACTGCGGTTTTTCTAACTTCAGCCAAGGACTAAATGAGGACCAAAGAGGACTAAATATACTACGGTCCCATATAGCGCTCTTGGTATCGGCCCCTCAAGGCCTGTCTTCATGATGGAATATGTCACGAATATTCGCAACGTTCTTAATCGCGCCGCCATATATCGCATGATCGCGACCGTATCAAGCAGTGCTTGCGATCATGCGACTCCCAAGGTACGACGGAGAAAGACGCGAAATGCATTGTGATATTCCATTTTGGCCATAAGGGCTTGAGGGGCAGAGTTATAAAATCGCACTGTAAACGATATCGCAGAATCTGATTTGCGCGTGAGTCTGGGAACATGTCAATCGAAAATGACGCGAGAGAAGGCTGAATAATATCGGGGCTACTCGCTGGTGGTCGAAAGATGCCCACTCAAATGCGCAACTGCATTCCAGGTCGTGTGGAAGAGTGGCAATGGGCGGGCAGTGCCTTGAGAAGTCTGCCTGCCAACGCCCTTGCCGCGGCCTGCTTGTGAGACCGCCTGTCTTTCGTACGGCCCTGCCAACGAACTTCTGTCCAGTGGTTCCAATTTTTCTGTCCTTGTTTCTTCGTAAATAAACGCTTTGTGAACATTGATGTTGTGTTTCCCTTATGAGGATCATAACATACCGAAATAATTGGCAAGTTAAATTCAATTGAAAACGACGCACATTCAATTCTGATGAACGAATAAAAACTATGAAACTTTTTTTTAGATATAACACTATGTTAACGGCGCATATTCGAGTACTCAATTAGAACAACACCACTGTCCTTTTATTTGTTACAAAAAACAACAACTTTGGATTCAATATTTAGGCAAAGCTCAGATTCAAAATTCAGAGGTCAAAATTTAATCAAGAAATGTTTTAAAAAATTAAAAAAGTGCCTATATTTCATGCAAAATCGCGAAAACTACTCAAAATTTCGAAAAAGTATACATGATCTTACTTCAAAATATGTATTTAAAGAACAGATTTCATGGAGGCAAAAAAATCTATCCTCAATATTTTAGTTGTAGGAAGACGCTGAAAAAATTGCATATTTGGAATTTTCGAACGAAGAGTTTTCAACGAAAATGAGACGTGCACCATACTCTTAAGCGTACTTTACGCTACCAGAAGAGAAAATTTAATAAACAATTTGTTGCTATTTTTTGAAAATGTCTCAGGTGCTTCGTGTAAAATACCCCCTGTTGTGTATTTGAACTGACTTTTAATAGTTATGTATGTTCTGTGCCTATGGTCCGTTGTGGTAAAAGTATGGTGACTAGGTGAGATCGTGTTATGCTCGCTGGCAGTCTGTTGTTACCGCGCGAGTACATGTAACATGCCATGTGTTGTAATCAGTAAATAAATACGTAACATTCAGATCTTAAAAGTGTGTATTTAGTTGAATACCTAACACCCCCAAAATTAAAATATCAGTTAGAACTTCAAGAGGCGCGACATTACTTGCTTGCGGTTTAGCCGTTAGCGTTGTTCCAAGCAGGTTATAACACAGTAATCCCTCAACATTCGCAGGAGTTGGGTTCCCATAAAGCATCCGAAGGTTGAGTCTATCTTTCAATGAAGAATGATGGGTTAATTTCCTGGATACAAAAAAAACTAATAAAGAAAGAAAAAATATGACAATCAATTGCAGAAGAACTTAGTAGGCGCTACTACAAACAGAATCCACGATTAACATCCCAAAATCAATGAATAAAACAATGTTTGAAACATTTCAAAGTTGAAAGTGATTGGATGCAGGATTTTTTTCCATCACTCTCCTCGTTGTTCTAATATCCAAATATCCACTTGCTACTTATATTTCTCTCATACATTTCGAAGTTATTTCCAAGTTCGGATCACATTCGAATGCCCTTTCCACCAGAGCTTGTTTAAGTTTTATAGAGCAAAAATTTAGAAAATTCCCTTCGGTGGACGTGCTCACCGTGCGTATGATCCCCCACCACGCCTAGGGCGGAGACTACAGCTTGTGATGGCCTCCCTACGAACGGAATGTGATTGGTGGATGCCACGGAGAGTCGGTCACTCATCTTCATCGTCGCTGCTGTCATCACTGTCTTCGTCTTGCTCAGCGTCAGACGAGTCAAAGGAGTTTCCGATTGATATAATGATATCATCCCTTTCTTTATTCATAATATGATCCATTTACATGTAGTTTTCTTCGATGTTTTGAACATGACGGCGCAGTTTTTCCATTGATTGGCAGAATATTCCTTAAACAGTTTTCGACACACATTTTCTTGAGAATCTAAAGCTGAATCCACACATTGTTGTGCAGCACTGTTCTTGATAGAACCCCCCTACGAATTTAATCGGATTCAGATCAGGATGATATGGAGGAAGACGAAGAGGTATGTGATCATGTTGCGTGACAAATTTCATCTATTACATACCTTTTAGGGGTGTTCATGTCTGACAATCTGCAAAAGTTCAGCTTTTGTGAGGGAAGATTCGTAGTCGATACTGTTTTTGTCAAGCCACAACATAATGTTTTTCTTCAGTGAAGCGCCTGAGAGTTTTTTATTCTCTTCAACGTTGTGATAAGCATTGTCCATCATCATAACACTTGGTTTATCAAGACGCAAGAGAAATTCTTGAAGCCATTTGGCAAAATTTTCGAAGTTCATAGACAAATGATAATCACCTGTCGTTTGTCCAGATCTAAAATTAGAAGACCACCATTTACAAATCCTTCTTCACCTCCTCACTGTACAATGATTAGCCTTCGTCCCTTTCCTATTTTGTGGGTTGCTCCCAATTCTTTTTCAGATTGTCTATATGACATCACCGAATGTGATTCTTGTATGTATGTTTCATTAATGTACACAATATTCCATCAGTCTTGTCTGTACTCCCAAATTTCAGTTAAATATTTCAAACGCCAAGAAGCTATACGCAAATTAAAATTTTGCTATTAGAAGCACATTTTTCCAACTGAAACCCAGTTTTCTAAGTCACAATCTTAAGAACTCGGGGCTGCAATTTCTACTGCGATTTCTCTAACTCTGCCCCTCAAGGCCACTCAAATCCCATGTTTGCGATGGAATATGTCACGGCATTCATGACTTTCTCGGTCTTGCCGATAGAAGTCGCATGATCGCAAGCACTACTTGATACGGTCGTGATCATGCGATGGCTAGCGGAACGGCTGAAAAAGATGCGAAATACCGTGACATATTCCATCGCGAAGATGGGATTTGAGTGGCCTTGAGGGGCAAAGTTAGAAAAATCGTAGTATAATATACGTCGATGAAGGGAGTCGTGAAGGGAGTCGAGCAATTTGCGAATTGTGGGACACTCTTTTTTCACAGTATAGAAGAACTGTATCGACTTCAATTTTTCCCCTTCTTTCTGACTTCTTTCCTGTTGGAGTGGAAAACGTAAGTGCGACTTTCGCTGGAGCTTGTTTCCCTTCACGGTTAACTGCTTTTATGGTGGTCAGATACACCAGTAGCTTCACTTGTCATCTGTACAACGTTGGCACTTAAACTTTATTTTTAGCTTCTTAAAGTATTCGTAAACTCCCGCGCCTGTCTTCTCAGGGGTCTGCCTGACACTGAAGTTGACGTAGAAGCCATTACACATTCTAATCACTAAATCACTATATTATTCAAAATTATGTTCATCTATTTACTACGAAATTACAGTTTAAAATAAGGCCTACACCAGAAAACTCACAACTCGAACGCTCTGGAAGACTCCGTAATACTGAGCTGACTGACAAGCTGGAGTACATCCGGCAATCGGTGATTATCTTTTCCAGTGGCGTAGCGTGACTCGCACGTTTGGGGATGCTCAACAATAACACACAAAATGTCACTATCAACTACTTCATCTAACAGGCGAATGCAACACAAGGCAGATACTCTGGAACTACTTCCACAATCTCCATTGCTTACGACGGTGTAGGCGCTTCCCACAAAATCCTCACAGCAGTCAGGACTGCCGATGTCTTGAAAGCAAATTATACAATGGTTTAGCTTTAATTCTTATACGCGAATGGCAATGAGACCACTCGTTAATTTATACATTGCAGACTAAAAAAATATGTAATCTATTTAAGGGATAATTCAATTTCTTGGATATTAATTAAGAAATCGTAGACAGGCACTATTTCTACAGTTTGTGCCCATAACCAAGGGGGTCTCCCGAGTGAGAGAGAGAGAATTTACTGACCGCCTGAAGTGTGCTGCGCTCTCGTGCACAAACGAGTTTCTTTCCACAATGGATGCTAGCGTAAAGCTGTCGGGTTTCTCTGGGCCAGTGGTGAAGAGGGGAGAGGGGAACCTCGCCATCTGCGCATGCGTCATTACTCGTCGCAACTCGCGGCAGACGCTAGAAGCGTTTTAGCTTCCAAACAACCACAGGCCAGCTTCAACAACCCGCCGAATTCAATCATAGAAAATCTTAACCCATTTATGCCTAGTGTCGCGTTATCGCAACATTTTGCTTCCATTTTGTTTTTTTCGCCTGGCATACTTTTCTGCGTATTGTTGTCGGCTCTTAGCTGTTGAATGGTTGGTATACATGTTGAGCTTCAAAGTAAAATTATTGCGTGTCACAACGAAGGTTGTACCAGATGTTAACAATCGCTTTGTTTCAATTAGACTCTCACTGAGTAGAATACTATGCATCATGTCTGGAAAAAGGTAATTATGCAAATATCGAAAGAAAATTTCAAACCATCTTGCATGAAATATTTATTACAATATGTATCTCATTGCTTGTAAACAGTTTTTGAAATTTCTACAAAATATTTCAACGTACTGCTAGCGTATAAAGTTAATTGTTGCGTTTTCGCAACACTAAGCACATAGTAGATATGATTCATAAAATATTTAACATATTATATGTTTTTTGTTGAAATTATTTTTTGGAGGAAAATAATATTATTAGTGGACCGGCGTAAGAAAATGAATTGGATGTTTTGGAAAACCATAAACTTTCCTATTAAATGCGTTTTGATTGATTTCAATAGCGCAATTAGGGTCAGAATGAATTGAGATCATTGTTACTGGAAGTTTGCCGGGAATATGAAACATTGCATCCGTTTAGAGCTGTCCACAGCAACGACCGTGGTACCAAAGATGATTGTACGAACTTGACAGAACGGGCAGGTGAGGTAGAATGATTATGATTAATAAATACACAATAACTCAGGGTACTTCATTTACTTAAAATCTAACACTTTAAAAAGGCTTGTCTTTTCATTCACATTTTGCACTTACGCATTTCGCTATCGACGATCATTGATCATTTTCACATTTTGTTACATGAGAACGAAAGTCATTTATTGGAAAGGGACCCAACATTTCTTAAAGTTTCCCCCTCTGCGAATTAAGGAAAGTCTTGTTTTTCAACATTGTCAAAAGGAATAATCGTTATGAGAAATGCCACTTGGGAAAGGTCAATATTTGAATTTCGCGCCTTTTCGCTACTTTATTGCCATAGCTTAAACTGCAATATAAATGAAGATTGGAATTGACATTTCTGCATTGTTTATAATAAAGTTTTAGACTTCAGAACAGAAGCCAAATAAATAAAATATTTGTTTTAATTACCTTGTGAAAATTTGAAGCAGTAAGAAATGAGAAGATACCTAAGTTCCATGTATTCGTTTTCATTATAATGAATTTGTGTGCAAATATTTTAGATATTAATTACAAAATATTTTTGGTAACTGATATCCTGCTATTTGTATTCTTAGCGGAAAAAATGGTAATTCATTACATAACACACCGGTCATTTAGAAGGCCTCGTTTATTGATCCCCTCTCGAACTTCAGACGGTCGCTGCCAGCGGTGTCAGCAGGCGGTGGAGAGTCCGGGAAGATCATTCGGCTCTTCCCTTTGCTACTTCGGCCATGATGTTGAGCGCAGTGTCGAGAGCTTCTGCTGGGCTTTTGCGGGGGGTTAAATCCTCCATCAGCACCAAAGTTCTACAAAATGAAGCAACTAAAGTATTCTCCGCCGTTTCAAGCAGTAGTAAGTGATATTTGTGTTTCAAGCTTGTAATAAACCGCACGTAATGTGGCCAAGTGGGAGGGGGCAGTGCTCATGCGGCATCCATTTTACCGTCTACCCATACCGCTATTTTGAGAATATTTTATGAATGTGTTCATTGGATAAATATTACTACGACTATTGTATCATTAACCTATTTGTTCTAAATTCTGGGATGGACGTAATTAAATGGTACTAGATCTTGCCTTGGTAGCTACGTAATGAGCGGTTCGCTCCCATTGATTAAATGGACCATCTGCTAGTAACATGAATTGTGCCCATAAAGTCAAATTTTTAATTGTCAGCTTTTTGGAATACAATTCCAGGCCGTGCAAGTGTAGTGCCATATGATACTTTTGAATGGGTTCCATGCAAAAGAATCATATTGGAATATTATAGGTGGTTTATTTCTTCTCACAAAAACTGGGAAGATTTAAATTATAATCCCTACATTTTAGGTAATCCCCGTACAAGTTATGCTACACAAGCACAGCCGAAAGCAGCAAAAGGAGGAAATGGGAAGGTAGTAGCTGTTATCGGTGCCGTCGTGGACGTGCAGTTCGATGACAATCTTCCACCAATTCTCAATGCCCTGGAAGTGGAGAACCGAAAACCCAGACTGGTGTTGGAAGTTGCCCAACATTTGGGTGAGTGTGAAAGCCTGTAAACCCTTATTAATCATTTGTTTTTTGGTTAAGGTAGAAGATTTAAATAATTAAAAACTGAAATGCTAAAATACAAGAAAAGTATTTCCTTCTAAAGTAAAAGTTGTAACGCAGGTTATTGGTACAATTTTTTAGGTGTAATCACGTATACATTGAATGTGTGAACGTGGAATAGAACTGAACTGTGTGGTTTAGCTGGAACTGTGCAAGAAAAATAATGAAGCCTTGCATAGAAAATTGGTTTTTAATTGTTATATTGATTAATTTGGAAGATGGAAGTTCATAATGAAAATAATATCAAGCAGTGTTTGTGCATTGGCTTGTTCGTATTTGTGAATTAAAAGACTTGGGGTAGATTAAGTTTCTTTCATACCTGGAACTTGATATTGTGTTGTGGGCAGTCTCAAATTACTAATACAAGAATTAAAATTGTAAAATCTTTAGAAATTTTTTTTATTTTATAAGGAAACTGGAAAATGTCGGTTCATTGTAAATTTTGCCCAGAATTGTCAGGAATAACAAATAAGAAATAAATTTTACATTTTAAAGTCGATGAAAAGGTAAGCTGATTTGATTCATTTTATGACGGATAGAAAAGACAAAGTTCATTGGAAATTGCGTTCGCACTTTTATTTTTTAAATTATCATATGAATAAGTTCATGAACAATATGCTATTTAGTAGCACAAATTTCTTAAATTAGTGTTAGTTCTTAAAGTTCTTAAAATTGTTGGGAATTAATTACCTATCCATAATACATGCACATTTACCAGTGATGGATTTGTGAGGCATTTTGTATAAAGGGTAGTGTAATAACAATTCTTACTGTTTATGGTTAAAAATAGTCTCCATGTTCTAAAAGATCTTTCAGTCTCATGGTGGATTGGGAGTTACATAACATCACTTACATAACTGATATAACCAGTGATGTAAATTCTTTGCTGAAGATAGTAACCTGCAAGGTGCCACTGAAAATTTGAAAATACAGTACTGTTTGTGTGACTTATAGAAGTAGAGATGTTACTGCCTTCTGACCATAAATTGTTTTTGAATGTTGTAAAATTTTATTCACTAATAATAGTTGGATACTGTACTTGTAATACTTCATGTAGAGGACGTGGTAGAATGTACAAATCTGAAATGTTAGAAAGGTACCCAACTTCTGCATTTAAATTAATGAAAGTTAATTGAAATAAAGAGAAGGTATCCTCCCAATTGGGCAGAAGAGATATTAGTAGTATGGGTCAGTGAACGTGTTTTGAAGCATGCTATTTTTAAAATTCATTTCATTGAATTGAACTAGATTTTAAAATTTTGATTGCCTCATGTACAGTAGTAGTTAATTATGTGTATGGATTTTCTAAGGAAAACTAAAAAGAATTCCTGATAGTCGAAGTCTTGTTTAATGTGTGGGGAGTATTTTAAACTTGAAGAAGATAATTTTGTCAATCTTACTGTACTAAAACATTTTGATTATTGGAAGTATCCACATTCTAATTTCATGGTAATGACAATAAGGTATCTCTCCAATTTTTTCTTGTTACACTTATAAAATAGTTTTTGAAAATTCATTGTATTTATTTCTCTGGTTCTCATCCATTTGCCTAACCTGTACTTCTGGTGTTAATCTGAACTACTTCATTTTAGGTGAAAATACCGTCCGAACAATTGCTATGGATGGTACTGAAGGTCTTGTCCGTGGACAGCAAGTATTGGACACAGGTTTTCCTATTAGGATACCTGTTGGTGCTGAAACCTTGGGAAGAATTATTAATGTAATTGGTATGTTTTTTAAATTTTTTTTACAATAATAACAATAAACAATAAATATTGTTTGTTTTGTTTTGTTTTGCTCTGCTCACTTTCATATTTCATCAGGTGAACCTATTGACGAGAGGGGTCCAATTAACACCACCAAGTTTGCTGCCATCCACGCAGATGCCCCTGAATTTGTTGAAATGAGTGTAGAGCAGGAAATTCTGGTGACAGGAATCAAAGTGGTAGATTTACTTGCTCCTTATGCCAAGGGTGGTAAAATTGGTAAGTTTTTGTTTTGTAGTGTAATGCCCTTGAGAACAACTGAAGGTCATGTAGTTGATTGTTTACGTGCATCTTAGAAACTGCTTTTATATTATACTTTTAGATTTAGATTGCCTGTTGTATTGTTTTATTACTAAAATAAAGGCATAAGTGTTTTATTTATTTCATTTTTAGGCCTTTTTGGTGGAGCTGGTGTGGGCAAAACTGTACTGATCATGGAATTGATTAACAATGTAGCCAAGGCTCATGGTGGTTATTCAGTATTTGCTGGTGTAGGTGAACGAACACGTGAAGGAAATGACTTGTACCATGAAATGATTGAGTCTGGTGTCATTTCCCTCAAGGACAAGACCTCCAAGGTACGATAATAATCCTGAGGTGTCCTACTATTTATTTAATTGCACCTTCTTTATTTGAACTCTTCACAGGAGTATTGAATTGTCTGAGGGCATAGAGAAATTATGCAAGCAAAATTGAATTTTGTGATGTAAGCTTCATGGTTCACAATTTTTTCAACGTTAATTTGGTTTTAAATGTTCATGATCTATATTCATTCCTGCCTTTGCAAACAAATTATCACAGTCTTTATTATGCTTAACTGTAGAAGAAATAAATCAATTACGAGATGCTGTTGTGTTAACTTAAAGAAAACTACATTGATGGTAGTGTTTGACAATGAGTAGGAAGTGTCAATGATTGATGTAGTGGACTTTTCAGAGTAATGTACTACGAAGAAGTTTACTTAGTACACATCAGAGCTTTACAGGTGATTGTTTGGACAATTTATTTAATGAGCATAAACTATAATATCAAGCAGGTTCTTTTCTTTTGTATATTTTTTTCCTTAAATTTTATCTCGAACATGAATGGCAGTATATTTTTAAAATTTAAAAAATTAAGAAAATTAGAGCGAGTGAGTAAAACAACAACAACAACATTGTCACATCAACCTGTTAAAAATAATGTAAAGTGACCCTGGTGGGTGGAGTAGGTAAATACAGAATCTTCTGTTAAATGCATGTTTATGTCAATTCAATACATAATAAGTTCACAAAAATAGCTAATACAAAGCTAAATATCACTCTATTTGAATATCCCATTTGCATGCATAATGAATACTCTACCTTCAATGTGCAGACAGTGCTCTTATCTTTTGATTTGAGAACTTCGCTGTAACTTTCAGCTCTTAAAGCAAAAGTTTATGCTCAGGTGACCGAAGTAAGGGGGAACATTGTCTTTGAAAAAATTAATCCATTCCAGCGAACTTTCATTAACCCAAGAATAATTGCATTGCAATGGTAAATAGTATATTGCAAAAGGCTGCACCACGTGACAGATGATAAAGATACCTGTTCCCATAACTACCACTAACCTATACTTGGGTTTTTCTTTCCTGGCGCATAATATTTTGTCAGGTGTTACGCTGTGCTGCCACACACTCGCCCAGCTAGCACATGGTAAGCACATGTCTGGGGCCAACGAAGCCTGTTGAGAAGGACGGTCTCGAAATTTGTCAAATGCTTTGTCAACACAGTAGTGACTGGGAAGCTCCCTATTGGAGAAAGCCTTCCCTCTCAATTTTTCGCCGGTGACCTTGGTGCACTAAGAACGAAAAACCACATGCTTGACCATGAACTGCTTTTAAATTTACAGGAGAAAAAGGGAAAGTTCGAAATATTTTGTAAGTTGTAACGTGGGCTCTATATCAAGCTAAGAGTGTTAAATTGAAAACCTTATTTTTTAATTTTATATAAACGTTATTGGGGGTTTTCAGGAATCAACAGAAAATATATAAAGGTATTGTTAAATGGGTTTTCAGGACTATTATGTACAGTGTAGTTGGTCATGGATTGTTATACTGCGATTTTTGTAGGAAGAGCTCTCAAGATAACTCAAATCCCATCTTCGCGATGGAATATGTCACGGCATTTCATATCATTCACAGTCGTTCCGCTAGATTTTGCACAATCGCGACCATATGAAGTAGTGCTTGCGATCATGCGACTTCTACCGGCAGGACCGAGAAAAGACGCGAAATGCCGTGACATATTCTATCGCGAAGATGGGATTTGAGTTATCTTGAGAGCTCTTCTTAGAAAAATCACAGTATATTCAGTAGCTTTTTAGAAGTGTGCCATGACTATTTTCTGTAAATAGTTGTAAGTTAAGACTTTAATTGATAGTAAGGTTAATATGAGGATTTATAATTTTGTTACTAAGAGTTGTATTAAAGAAATTCTGTTTACTCCTATTTTAGGTAGCGTTGGTGTACGGTCAGATGAACGAACCCCCTGGCGCTCGTGCCCGTGTGGCTTTGACTGGTTTGACTGTTGCTGAGTATTTCAGAGATCAGGAGGGTCAGGATGTACTGCTCTTTATTGATAACATCTTCAGGTTTACTCAGGCTGGTTCTGAGGTAAGAACAGAGTAAAATTTTGATGTTATTTCTTTCATTAGTAATGTAGTACTTGAAAGTGACTGCACTTCGGAATGTTCACTTGACGTGTAGTCAGATTTCTCTAGCTGTGCATCTGGCAGGTATCAGCTATCGATGGTTTCATCCAATCGGGAGCTTGAGCTTCACCATAATGACTTCACTGTAGTGACATATAAGCTCCTAATTGGATGAAACAGCTGACAGCTGCTACCTGCCAGAAACATGGTTAGAAAAATTGCATTGTATTTCGGTTTTTCTTTCTTGGCATGTGGGAGGGATGTCATCAAAATGGAATATCTCACAGTATTTCTTGTCGTTCTTGGTTGTGCAACTACGAGTCACTTGATCGTCTGCACTGCTTGATACAATCGCGATCATGTGAATCCTAGTGGCACAACCGAGAACGAGCGAAATCCCGTGAGCTATTCCATTTTGAAGAGACACCCACGTGCCAAGAAAGAAAACCCAAAGTATATCAGTTAATACATGGATTGCTAACGTTAAAGGACAATGTTGTCATCTAGAGTTTCCTTTATTTTGGCTATTTGAATACTGATGCTGAGATATGTTGCCGGTTTGTTGTAAAGCTACAATAAATTTAAGAAAATTAATGGGTCATTTCTAATTGCAGTTAGTGAATTTATTAGAATTTACAAAGCTTATTCTACAGCTATCATAATCATAAATGTGTGACACTTTTGGGGGAGGGGAGAATGGTAATAAATTCCATGAAATTCCAGGTGTCTGCTTTGCTGGGACGTATCCCCTCTGCTGTAGGTTATCAGCCTACTTTGGCCACTGACATGGGTTCTATGCAGGAGCGGATCACAACCACCAAGAAGGGATCCATCACATCAGTACAGGTATAATAATTGTGCCACCTGGCATATTACTATTAGTTTGTCAAGCTGTTTGAAATATGCATTTTGTTCTCTCATTAGGCCATTTATGTGCCTGCTGACGACTTGACTGATCCTGCCCCTGCCACCACCTTTGCTCACTTGGATGCCACTACTGTGTTGTCCCGAGCCATTGCAGAGTTGGGTATTTACCCTGCAGTAGATCCTCTGGATTCAACATCTCGTATTATGGACCCCAACATCATTGGTCAGGAACATTACAATGTGGCCCGTGGTGTCCAGAAGATTCTTCAGGTGGGTAGAGGTTTTGTTAATTAAGTTTGTGGAGGGGGGATTTCAGATATCATTTATTTGTACATTTTAATCCACAGGATTACAAGTCTCTGCAAGATATTATTGCCATTTTGGGTATGGATGAATTGTCTGAGGAAGATAAGCTTACTGTGGCTCGTGCTCGTAAGATCCAGAGGTTCTTATCACAGCCTTTCCAAGTTGCTGAGGTGTTTACTGGCCATGCTGGCAAACTTGTTCCTCTGGCAGAGACCATTAAGGCAAGTCTGTTTAATTGTTGATATTTTACTTATAAATGTCCAACATTGATTTTAAGGCTAGCCCTTAGATTTTCAACTTAATTTATAGAGCTTTATCATTTGTGTGCACCTGTTCAGAAGTCTGAACAGATTTGGCTATTAATTCTGACAAAAATTATGTTGACTCTTGCTTTCTTGTGGTTTATATATCTTGTGATTAGGGGCTGTCCATAAATGATGGAACTCAAATTTGGAGTATTTTGAATACCCCATCTCCCCCCTGTAACGCATCCGTAACATGCACTTGAACCTCCCCCCCCCCCCAAAACAATTATGCAACACATAACGGCACCCCCCCCCCCATGAATGCAAGAAGTGAAGGCGCGTTTACACGGAGAGAGTTTTCTCTCCTAACTCTGGAAATGGTTAGGAGACACCAGGAGATACGTGTAAACTCTCAGGAGAGTGATCTTCTCTCCGAAGACATGATGTTACAAGAGATTTTTGATGTCTTCACGAGAGAGCAGTGTAATGACTCTGGTATCCATGAGAAATCGTATCTCCTGGGAGATAAATAGTATTCAAAGAGAGTTGGAAGACTTTTTGCTCTCTTGGTTTGTGTCCACGTGCTCGATCAAGCTAGTCTGCGTCTGTCGGTGTCTGTGCGACTTTCCAGTGTGGTCCGTGAATTTCTGTTCATTGGGGGAAATTGTACACTGGGGAATTATAAATAAAAATGGTCCTTCTGGAGTTGAAAACGTACGAATTTTTTGTACATAACTTCATCTTCCTTTATATCTTTTCTAATAATAATAATTGTATTATAATGCTTATATCCTTTAATAAATAAAAACTCCAAATTACGAATTAATTGTGAAATTTGTTATATAAAACTATAATTAGGTCTTCTTTTTCATACACCTGCCCTATATTGTGTAATGCTTCTACTACCAATACTTAATAAATTCTTTCGCAAAATTTTACATGCTCCCTAATTTATATCAAATACACAAATTTACAAAGAATTAAAAAATTGATTCTTTCAAATCACTTATACTTAACATCATAAATATTTATTAACATCATAACAACATTAACATCATAAAATTTCTACAACAAAGTATCAACTTCACCCATTTTTACATTCGGTCAAAACTATTTCCTCGAATCTGATCACGTTTTCCAAAAGATATTTTTAGTGATTCATAAATTAAAACTTGTTTTATTTTGTCACTGAAGAATTGTAGTGTAATTGAACAGGTAACAATTTTCTTTTTCTCTTCCTGCAATTCTGCCATCAAAGTTTAATAAATACACAGCTCTTCTCTTTTAAAAACTCACCCACACTTCTCTCTTTCATTTCCTCCGTTTCTTCAAAATTATTAAATTGGCGCAGATAGCTGCATTTCACCAGTTGTCACTTTCTAACCTCAAACTGCTCGCCGCTGCTCACCAGCTGCTTATTCAACATGGCGGCGCCAAAGAACATCCAGAGACATTTGTATCCAGTGTAAACGCCAAGGAGATACTTTTCCGGAGAGATCTCGGGAAACGTTTCTCCCGTGAGTTAGGAGACTCGCGTTTCGGGAGATATTTCTAATCGTGTAAAGCCTTCTGAGAGAGTTTATCTCTTAACTTCATGAAAGTTAGGAGACTTTGTCTCTTCGTGTAAACGCACCTTGAGAGACAATTGCGAGTGAAGGAAGGACGCATAGGCAAGAAATTTTTTTAATCATAAGCCATGTACACACCATCATGGGTGAGAGTCTAGTGCACCGGTTTAAATAGATTTTAGAATAAACTACATATGCATTTCGAATGTGTTCTTTGCATTCTTACAGATTCAATAAAAACTTGATGAAAAAATCTTTGTGACAATTTAAATCTTAAAACTTCAATTTATTTTTGTCAATTTATGGATGACCCTTTAGCAGAGCGTTCTTTGTGCATTGAACAATGGGTTTGCTTATCTTATAGTTAAATTACAGATGAACATTTTTGATATTAAAATGGCAATATTGTTTGGCTAATTATGCTAATTTTCATTGTTTTTTGTAGGGTTTCCAGCAAATCCTCCAGGGAGAGTATGATCACTTACCTGAAGTAGCGTTCTACATGGTCGGACCTATTGAAGAGGTGGCTGAAAAGGCTGAGAGACTTGCAGCTGAAGCATCAGCGTAGACAGTGAATGCTCTGAGGTGAGAACTGTTTCTAAATACTTGGTGTAGACTGTAGTGATAAAACTGTGACTCGTGGAACCAGAATAACCATCCCAAGAAGCACTTCCATCACTGTGAACTTCAAAAGTGTTGTTGAATGTACATGGAAATACCAAATTCTGCAGTTGATTTGTAATTTTCATAATGTTATTAAAATTTACCACAAAAACCAATCTGTAATTTTCCTTCGACCCTTGCCATGTTCGTGTAACAGCATATTGTACATAAAATTGGTGCTGTGTTGGGAATAGATGAATGGTCATGCAAAATCAATGTGTATTTATTGTGTGAAGTTGTTCATTAAATTTGAATAAATCCATTCCACTATAATAGTTGTTGGTTTAATTTTTGGTCTATTTCCTCTGCATGTGAAGAGGTGCAGTCCTATTTAAGCAATTAGTGTGATTTTGGGGTAATTCAGGGATTCCATTTGTGGTAGTTTGTTCTTTGGGGATATAAACTCTTGGAAAAGGAGGTAAAAAATGAACTTACTGTGGATGAATTAATGTTAAAACTTGCAGTGTGGGACCCATTTTGTTTTAAATTCGGAAACTGTGCAATGTTGATTGAAACATTTTGAAGGAGTTAGAATGAATGTTCTTTTGATGTATAGTTGCTACAATGTGTGTGTTCATAACATTGTGAAAGTGTGCATGATACGTAGCGTAGCAAAATCGAATTTTGAGGAAAGAGGCTGCCTAAGCCCTGTGGATTCATTCCCTTTCTTGCCAAGCTAAGGCTTCTATATCATGGGCCTGATAATAGGGAATATTTACCTGAATATAAGTAGTTTTTTTTTCCCCTGTATAAATTGTGTAATTATATTTGAGGACTTTTCAACATACTGTGTGTTTCCCAGGTGATTCAGACAGATGTTTGTGATTATGGGCTGGTAAAGAAAGAACGTCAAAACACATTGTATCAAGTAAATGCAATTAAAATAAAAATTAAAAATTTATATTTTTTGTTACACAATGCTCTTCTTAATAAGGTTGCACTCTCTCTCGCCTGGCAAATGCAAATTGCATTTTTCAAGAGATGAAAATCCCAAATGCACATTATTATGAGTAGGCATTCAACATCCAAGCAGAGAAAGGGATGATTATATCTATATCTTAGCTAAAACTTCTCTAACTTGGAAATTGGCTGCCATCTCTCAGGTTACATGCGAAACTGAGGAACAGTTATGTAAAAGTTCAGTTCACAACTTGATCACACGAACATGAAATGATGTGAATTTAAAGTATACAGAACGTGAAAGAATCTGAGGCCGTGAACAAGAGTGGGCCAGAAGGATGATTTGTTGATGCAGAAAAAGTTTCGCTGTTGTCTGACGAGACTAAGAATGCAAATTCATGGTGTAAAACTTTGAGGTGCCTAAAAGTCGGAAAACGTTGCAGTATGGTAGGAGGGCCAAAAGGAAACAATGATAAATGTGAAGGGTAGTGACAAAATCCATTGAGTTTTAAGGAACAAGAAATTGGTGGTAACTCAGGCAATAAAATTCTCATAAACTAGACAATTTTCTAGGTAATTTGCAATTTTATTTTGACTAAATAGAATTAGTAAAAAAGTCTGAGATGGCTTCAAAATTCAGGGTGGTCTTTTATTTGGGTTATTTGGCTGATGCAGGACAGTCATTCACGAACGAATTATTTTCTATGTGCCAATTGCAGGAAAACTAATGAAATTGTTGACATTTTCTTAACAAATGGTAAGTGGATTCTGTTTTGCAATTTTAGAAGGCTGTATTTGTTGCAGTATTGAGGAAATTGGTATTTTGAATTGAATTCTCTTATAAAATATGTATTTTGCTGAATCTCCTCTAAAATAGAATAAATGTTTATCTTTAAATTAGAGCTCTGTGAAAAGCAGGTTCTGTTCAGTTTCCTGAACTGAGCATGGTAATTTGTATGCTTAGATAATCGGATGGTCCTTTGGGGGCAAATGAAATTGACTATTACTAGCAGTCACGAGGGTCACATTGGCTGAACTACAAAATGTCACCAGGGGATGAGTGATGTATTTGCCATGGCTGTTAGATCTCCTCTCATTACTAGAGACCGGATTTTTATGTAATTACATCTTTTGTCTTTCTACTTACCACTTTGAAAATTGTAATCTTGTAAAATCGTCTGTTTTCTAACACAATATCAAATTTTTTCGTTCCAAATTTTTACATATTTAGCACTTTATTACATATTTTGCCATTTTCACGAAATATTTTTATTATATCAATTTTCTTCAATTCTATTACGTATTTTCTATGAAATTTGTTTTTCAAAACAGCAATTTTTCTTACATTGTTACTGCATGTTGTTTTCTCGAGGCATGCTACATGATGATGCGGTTGAGTGTTCACATAGTCCGGCACACCTGCTTTTCACACCTAAGGTGAAATTGATATCGGTCACTGACACACACTTCTCACTACACTGAGTTTGTGGCGAGAAGTGTGCGTCGGTGACTGATATCAGTTTCACCTTGGTATCACTGACGCCACATTTTGTGACTTTAAACCTGAATTTCCAAACATATATATTACATTTAACATTTCTTTAGGAATATTTTTATAAATATAATTTCGTATTATGTAAATTTTCGTTTAATAATTAGTGAATTTTAATATTACATATTAAATATGATTTTACATTGTTATTACATATTCTTACTATTTTCATTACATATTTATGTACATATTACACCTTCCATACTACATATTTTTCCGGTCTCTACTCATTACAGATGGCAGTTAGGCCACTTCCTCTTGTGGCTTCAATTATCAGAGGAGACCAAATTTTGTAAGATGGTTTGTTGAGCAATTCTAAAATAGGGAAATATTTTTATTTTTGTGAGCCTTTGTGTAGGAAGCAATCACTGGAGATTTTCATGAAGGTGCGGTTTGTATTGAAAGTTAAAAAAGGAATTAATGATGCTAATTAATCTGCAAAGCCTTCAGTTTCCATGAAACTATTCTTACAAAGCAAATTGAAACCTAGATAATCTGACCATGACCAAGGACTACAAGTAAATAATATTCATGTTTGGAATGGATATTGGAGTTATGTTCGGGAAAAAATTTGTCCCCTCCCCCCACAAAAAAATATCTAAAAGAGTGGTGAACTGGTGCTAGGAGCTGTGTGTAGCTCTTAGCTGTGATTTATTTATAACTACAGATTATTCATAGCACAAAACCATCAGTGATGGATTGTGATCTTTGCCCAGTGGTTAACAATATGAAGAAAATAAGTTACAGGAAAGTTGGTTTCATTAAATGAATTTTTAAGACCAATTAAACTACAGCAGTAACTTTGATTCATCATATATAACACCCAGTTCACATTCTGATGGTTTTGTGTCAGTATTTTAGGAATTATTTGCTTGCACATCAGAGGGACCACTAGCATCATATTTGTGTAACATTTCTTCATTAAGTGAAATGTGTGTGCCATTGCAGATTTGCTGCGCATGTTCGAGTTTCACTGAAATGCTGGTTTACATACAGCATTGATTTAACTTTTGTACCAAGATCAAATTCCAGTTACAAAAGGATATGCTACAATTGAATAAATCTTGATGAATCATCTCAAAAGACGTAGTACCATGATATGGAATACTTGGAAGATCTGTGAATATGGTACAAAGGCAGTGAACATTGTGGAGTGATATGAAACCTGGATTTCAAAAGTAATGAAAATGGACTTTCACTTCCATAACTTCCAAAGCTTCAAGTTTTCATTTCAAGTTTCAACAATTGAACCCTGTAAAATAATTGTTTATTTGTTAGAGGATAATAAAATTGAACACTGTAGTGCGTTGTAAATTGTGTTGCCACTTCCTACTCCTATTTGGAAGTTTCTCACTTAAATGCTTTTACATTTCATTTTCTCAAAATGCGCTAATCTGTTTGTGTGTGTGTGTGGGGGGGGGGGGGTGAGAACACATAAGTAAAATGCAAGAGAAATACATTATTATTTTATGAATTTTTTAATCTTCATGCAAGACATCTTACAGGTCAACTCAATGGGAGCAGAAGGCTTTTTCATCAATTGTGTGTCTTTGTCTAAATTCTCTCGCAGTTTGGGGTCATTTATTTGAGATATTCTCTTTGTACATTAGTTTTGTGATAGCTGATTTCGTACACCACTGTTAGGAAAATATAAAATGCACAAGTAAAATGGGTGGATGTTTTGATCAAAGACCCATAAAACATTAATTACCTTACTTGACAGCTAAATAATGTGAATTTATGGTATGATAAATTAAAATTGTCTTGAAACTGCACTTTTGTGTTGAAGTTGTATTATCATTGTAATCTGATTTGAGAGTACTATTGAAAAGGACTTCTGCAGGCAGTAAGGGAAGAGAAATTTTTAAAATTGGTATTGGAAATCCTGATTGGGAATTAAATTTCGTCTGCGTAACCCCAAACTGGGAGAATGACGGTTAAAATGAAAATTGCCAATTGGGAGAGAGTCGGAGAAATTCTTGCAATACACTCCTGAAGCCGAAAAAATAAAATTTTGTGACCATGTTAAGTACAGTTGATTTATTTTTGAGTTGGTTTCTTATGTAGAGTTGAGAACTGGAAGGGAGTTATTTTCATGAATGTGATGTGTTCAATAAAATCAGCCCATTTTCATTTCATTAATTTTCAAAAACATTTTAAAAAAATATTACAATGGAGGGAAAGAAAAGTTTTCTATATTCTTTAAACGAATGTATGGGTTTGAAGGTGACAACTTGACGTATAGTGCGATTTTTATAACTTTGCCCCTCAAAGTCTACCGTCACGATGGAATATGTCGCTATTTCGCGTCTTTCTCAGTCGTGCCCCTAGATATCGCATGACCGCGGCCATGTGCATCAGTGCTTGCGATCATCCGACATCTAGCGGCGGGACCGAGAAACGAAAAATGTAGTGTGATATTCCATAGGGGCAGAGTCAATCTACTTCGGTATTAACATGAGTCGCATGATCGCGACTGTAATGAGCAGTGCTGGCTCCTAGCGGCAAAACTGAGAACGACGCGAAATACTATGAGATATTCCATTGTGATGACACCCCTTCACGCGCCAAGAAAGAAAAACGTAAGTACTATTGAGGACTGTCACGTGATGAATGCTTGAAAGCGAAATTGTGGGATCTCTGGTTGTAAATTCCATTGGTTAAGATTTCACTGCTGTGGTTATCAACAAAAAGAAAATATAATCATACTGTATATCAAAATGTACTCAATGTATTGAGTTGAAGAAAATCATATGGATATACGGATCAGAAAAACAAACGAACTGGAAGTGGCCTAATCTTATGCTGCAGGTATTCAGTCATAAAATTTAATCTTATTCTTATGTTAGGGGTGGTTGTGGTAGGTATGATTACACAAAGAATGATTAATATACGTCCAACATTTAGAACTGCTCTCAGATAATAATAATAATAATAATAATAATAATAATAATTAAGATAATGCAATTAGGTTTAGTATGATTCAGAATGAATCGAATATAGTTGCTGATAGACAACCTCCTACGTGTAAAAAACAGAATTGTTCAGGAGGAAGGAAAAACACTTTTCAGGTGTCAATGATGTACAGTTTGCAAAGTTTAGGCATTCACTTTCTTTATAGTAGTATGAAATATTTATTGTAATATTTTTCTGAAACCACCTTGCGATAACCTCCCATGTGGCTTTTATCACATGTGAAATACTCTATTACCAATAAATTGTAAAGGTGACATATTTTTTTATTTCCAATTTTAAGACCACAATATGTTGTTTTCTTTGGAAATTTTGGTAGATTTTAAGAACAGGGTTCGGCTCCTATTGACGCGCACGATTCGGTTCCGAACGAGTCACTGGCGGCGCCGGCACACGGCCACGTGGCCAACGCACTTTCGTGTGGAATCGTGACGCTTCGCTACCCGTGTCCAAGTTGAGGAAGAGGCTCGGGCCTTCGGCCCTCGCGTTAACATAAAACATCCTTGAGTCTGTCCAACGCATAATTACCAACGCATTTTATGCATTTAACATTATGCATGCAACGCATTTTATGCATTTAACCATTGTAATTCTCCATTACACATTCGCACCACACCGCACAATGCACAATGCAAGCAGTGCTCCCTGAGCACGGTGTAAGATATATAGGTGTGTCAACTAGCCGCCTTTTGGACAAAATTTTTGAAGCCAATTTGAGGCTAGTTCCTTGCTTATCCGTACGGTGCGCACGATCGAGTTGGGCATTCATAATGGCGTCTCGCGATTTAGTGGCTTCCAGCAGAGGTTACAAAGCTATTAAATGGATCACCATCTTGTCCCAAAAATGCCCAAGTCGTTTGCAGCGCTTACATAGCGAGAACTGTGAGAACTAGCCTCACATTAGCTTCAGTTTTAGACCGGGAGTGAACCCACCTATATCTCTTACACCGTGTCCCTGAGTGATCCGTTCTCGTGGTCCGCGCGAGTGAACCATGCGCAAGTGAACCATGCGCAAGTGAACCGTGCGCCGTTGTTTTAGTGAGCCGAACCCTGTCCTTAAAATCAGCCGAAATTTTTTTAATCAAACCAAAGAACGAGCAAATTCTGTATCATTGATACCAAATATTTGATATCCACTTGCTGCTTTTACATTGGCATGGCTCCAACCTGAGAGTAAACCAATAATTTTATTTGATTCTGTAATTGCCAACAGTATATTTAATATGATGAAAAGATTTCATGAATTCATTTTCATTTCATTCATTCATTTCATGATTTCATTTCACAATGAAAACATTTCATTGTGTGCTAGTATCAGTTTTTTGTCAGAAAAAAACGACTTATATAAATTCGTTGTTTTTTTCTTCCATTTTTATTTGTAGACTATGTTTGAAAAAGGTTTAATCAATTTATCAGTTATCCAATTACAAGATACAAATGCATTTGATTTGAAAATGTAGGCCTCAATTTTTCCATATGCCTAGAGGTGATATATGCGACTCCAGGTTTCTAGAATCATTCATGTAGAACAAACATCCTCAGGCCGGCCCGGTGGCCGAAATCACCAAGGCAGTTGTGCTGTAGCGATGTCGGACTGAAGGGTTATGGGTTCGAGTCCCGCCTCGGGAATGGTTCGTCCATTCACACCCTATCATCACCATATCGTTTCATCCTCATTGACATCATAACCCTGAAATGGGGACGTGAAACTTAGGGTCAATAATGGCACCACATTTTAAAACTATGAAATTAGCTTTATTATAAAATTGTCTGCATTAGAAACTTAGCTACTGAAAAGCGGAAGCGTCTTGGACTCTTGGAAAGTCGTGATATTGACGAGAATATCGGTGTACGACATTGGTCTATTTAAGGCATTTGTGTGCAATTTCTTTTGCATCATTACGGATGCTGTGTATTGTAGACAAACGTAAGGGAATCGATGAAGCGAACAATTCGCTTAAAAGGTTTATCGATGAAAGAAAACGGTTGGGAATACTTGAGGTAAGATTTGTTCAGCCTTAGAATGATCCTGATGTAACACAAATACACGTACTTAACACTGCCTTTTATTGGTTGCTTTGATTTGGGGGGGGGTGCGTGTAACGATTCACGCTTGTGAAAATAGTTCTTGACGAAATTATAAATTTCTTTGTTTAAATGCGAGTTTGAAAATACAAAAAGGGATTTAGAGAAAGGAAAACGATCGTAGAATCCAGAGAACGGTTATTGGAGACTGAATAGGGCCACTGTTTTGGAGTACGCTGACGGCGAAGGTGTCGATTAATCGCGACGAAGAATCGTTATACCTGTCGTCTGGTACCAACAGTTTTATCGGCGGTTGACTCATAGCAACAGTTCGAAATGCAGCGTACGTTGGGATTCCGTGAGCAATCGAGCAGTCAGTTCTCATCGCTTAGATCGCCCTAACATCTTTTAATAAATTAAATTTTTGTGCCTACCTTATCATTTTGTAATAGTGGCTGTTGAAGCAGACCATGTATTACAAAACATGAGAGATAACCCATTAATACAGGTTGAAAAAATGTAGTTTTAAGTGTGTTTTCTCGCGTGACTGAAGAAAATCCATCACCGAATGCCCACCATATGCCGAACGCATATCACGGACCTGGGAAGTGTCTTCGTCAAGTGTAATGAAAGCTCCCAGAGAGGTGAGTACACACAGAAAACTATCACTCCACGGAAATACACGATTTTGATGTTGAATCCCTTCCGAACGCGTCTGCAATGAGTGGGAGTGACGATTGTGAAGCGGGATGTGTGTCACTGGTGGAAATCGGAGCTTTATTATCGCAGGCGGGACTGCTGTTGCCGCGTACGCTTCTGACAGTTCGTACACGTACCATTAACCCGGTAGTGGGAACGTTGGGTCTGTCAGACCGAGTGACATCTTTGAAGGGGTCTATAAAGTGAACGAAATTAGTTCTACACTTATCCATCTGTCTACCTTCAAATTGAATCTTTTTGAACTGATGACGACCTTTAGTTTGAGCTTATCACAAAAATGTGGTGTGCTATTTCTGCTCAAGATTGTTAATGGTTCCATCAGACCCAACGTTCGCGCTTACGTGACATCTTTACATGGCCGGCTCATCTAAGAGTTAGTTTAATGCATTAAATCCGAAAGATATTGAATTAATTATCAAGCTAGTAGAAAATGATCGTTTATCAAGTGATGAAGTTTCTGATTCATCATTTGAACTCGAAATTTGTTGTTCAGATTCTGAACAAGAAATTGAAGGAACTGAAAATAGAACCTGAACCTTTTATAAGTAATACATTTATTTATTTGTGTATAAAACTTTGACAACAATGTCGATATTAGTTAGCTCGTTAAACTCTATTACATGTGCGTTTAACTAGAATACTTCTCCCCATAGCTCATTCTCCCCATAGCTCGTCATACGCAGTTTTTAACTGTTTTTGACGTAAATAAATAAAAAATAAAAAAAATACTTCCCCGACAGCTGGGGCCCGTTTCACAGAAGTTACAAGTCCACAAGTTACAAGTGAATTCACTGTTAACTTGTGAGAACCGCGGCAATCGCGTTTCACAATCATATTAGAAATCACTAATAGTTACAAGTGAATTGTTGTAGTTCACAAGTGAAATTCCACAAGAAACAAGTGTTTCTGTTTCTCAGAACTTACTAAAAGTCTACAATTGTAAATGAGCAGTATTATGTTACAAGCCTACAGATACGTGTAGGGTTGAATGATTTACGATTACAAGTAACGATATAATGTTTGTACGTCCATAGGTATTTATAATTAGAAAACAGACATTTTATCCTATTAGTGATACCAGTAAATTTATATTAGGTAATGTTAAGTGCCTTATGCTCTCGAATTTTCTCCAAAACGTACATTTTCTTGCCTCTGGATGCCATTGCGAAGAAATGTAAGAACATAATAGAAACGTAAGAATAATATGTAAGAAGTAAGTAGAAAGAAAGTTCAAGAGAAATCGATGGAAAATGGAGTAATTTTAAAATGAATGAAGGAAATGTATTATCTGTAAAGAGAAGTTTGAAACTGAAGGAAAAAGAAAGGACGGAAAGTAAAAGGCAATAGAAATGATAGTAAAAATAAAGGCTAAAACAAACAACACCAGAGACAACAAAACACACGCACGCAAACCAAAACACAAAGATGCGAGACAGACACAAAATACAAGGCAGACAGTCGACAATTCCAAGGAACGCGAAAACGGGAATTTTATTTCAAATAATAATAATAATAATAATAATTAATAATAATACTTTATTGAGTTACATACAATTACAATCGTGTATGACGAGTCAAATATGATGCATGTGGAGAGAATACATTGGCGAGTGAGTAGAGAATTGAATTACATTTACTGTCCAGAAGCAAAACACGGTACCATCTCAACATTTTCTCAAAGGAGCAAGGAATAGAATTGCATGTGGGCATTCCACAGGGCATTCACTAGTATCCACAAGTGTTGCAAAATCGTTGTGAAACAGAACTTACGAGTACTTGTGATTACTAGTACTAGTAACTTGTAACGTGTAACTTGTAACCTTTGTGAAACGGGCCCCTGGAATATCGCGAAGGTTGCTCTACCAAAGAAAAAGTCGGACCGACGCGCCTGTGATCCTATAGCATACCGACGAACGTGCCTCCTGCCCTGGGAAATTCTCGTCTTGGGGACAATCCTTGATAAGATGGCCATTGGCAGGATCCAAGAACATGTACGTGAGAGGGGAGATCTATTATGCAGTTAATAGACTTCTGTCTATTGTGCGAGCGGATGAACAGTCTAGATACACGATAGTGATATTTGTAGATATTCAAGGTGCTTTTGACGATGCATGGTGGCCTTTCCTTCGGGGGAACTGGTCAACTACTGGGGGGTGCCTTCTGCGCTGATGCGCTTATACAGAAGCTTCGTTACGAACAGAGAAGCAGTGTACAAGGATTTGAACTCGGAAGTGCGACATCAACTTTCCAAAGGTTGTCCTCGGAGGTCAAACTCGTGGCCAGTCTTCTGGAACATAATCATGGATCCTCTGTTAAGAGAGCTTTCGCAAAGAGAACATGCAGCTGTTGCGAATGCCGACCACCTGGACCTGGTCGTGAGAGTTATCTCACGGACTGGTGTGGAGAAACAAACCGCAGCGGAGGTAGTCTGGCGATGGTGTGACAAGGCAAAGTTCAGCATTCTTCATTCGTGTATCTAGACTGTTCATTCGCTCTCACTATAGACAGAAGTCTATTCAGGGCGTCTTCTGTGGATCTCTTTGGTCGCAAGTCAGCAGTCAGCATTCGCTCGTTAGTGGTGAACGCGCACGGACGCCAGCAGAAGAGCTTCGGCCAAGGCGAGGAGGGACCGGCCGAACTCCACGCCGCTGCTGCTGGTTCCCGGTCCTGCGGAGGGTGACGCCCTGGTAGCGGGCGGCCACTGGACGACTACTGATACACCGGAGTCTTAAAAGTCTTAACCCGAGTCTATATGCCAGTCTTAAAAATCTTTCCTTATTTCCGTAACTTTCACTTGATACAGTTCTTTGAAAAGAAAGAACTCCTCACCTTCACTCGATACAGTTCTTTCCTAAAAAAGAACTAAGAAAGTCTTGAAACAGCTGTTGCCCTGACTACTTTAAGTAATCAAGTAAGTCTCGGTTGCTCCCGAGTACGTCGCGCGCCGCGTCTGCCGATAACCCGGCCCCCGCCGCCGTACCTCTCACCGCGCAGGGGGAAATCCCTGAGGTCAGCTCGCTGCGGGAATCCTGCAACGGCTCGACATCTCAGGGCTGCGCCTCGCGAGACTGACCCTGGACGTGGAGGGAAAAAGAAGGGGAAAACGTCCACGGTGTCGAAACCGACCCGCATCGCGGATGCACTCAAGGTTCTGATGCAAGCCGACACCGACGACTGCGTAGCAGACCTCTGCGACGACTGCGTAGCAGCCTGCCGAAAGGCAGGTTTTCTCGAAGGCAGCGGACAAAAGCGGCATCAGGAATTACTTCGCCCTGACCGTTAGAGCGGAACCCTTACCCTCGCCAACCGCCGGCAGAGGCAAAAAGCGCCGTCTCTCGGGCGATGAGCCGGCTGCCGCAGCGAAGAAGATACCTTCCATCCAGGTATTCCCCACTAGCTTTCTCGCGCTGCCAGCGGTTAGTGTGACCGAGATGCAGGTGGACGGCGCGACCGAGGGGAGCTGCGAGTCCGACGCGCGAGGAAAGTTAAAAAAAGAATGGAATTAATTATTGTAAAAAAGTATATAATAATACAATATAATTATATCAGAGTTTTTAATATTACTCAAATTTAGTTAGGATATAATACAAAACATAAATGATACTACAACGTGTTGTAAATAGTTTCAATCGGAGCGTCGGAAATCTCGGCAGCCAGCAATGGCGAGTCGAGTTCCCTCGCGGAGGTGCAAGCGCCACTCCAGGCCGTGTCCCCACTGCCACTCTAGCCTCCTTGCAGCAAAGCGCAGGGCGCCCTACCTCCACCACTGAACCCAGGAAGGCATCCAAGCGCGTCATGGCGGCGACCGACAGCAGTTTTGCCGTGTGGTTCAAGGGTATCACGCGCGCGTGCGAGCTCCCGCTCACGGGAAAGCACCGTGGGAAGTTTTTCTCCCTGCAAGTGTGGAACGCGGAAGATCATGTAAAGATCTCTGCGAACCTCAAATCAAACAAGCTGGCTCACTTCACGCACGCGCGTAAGGAAAAGCGGGGACTCAAACTTTATGTGAGAGCCCCGCCTCCCCAAGTGTCGGTGGAAGAGGTGGCGGATGACTTGGCGCGGCCGGGGAAACCCCGGTCCGCTGTCCACCAGCTTATACTGCGATTTTTGTAACTTTGTCCCTGACAGGAATCAGATGATTCGCTGCCATCCAATCGGGGGCTTATATTTTGCTACACTGACGTCTCTATGGTGACGTTCAAGCTCCCGATTGGATGAAACCGTCAACAGCTGATTCTTGTCAGGGGCAAAGTTACAAAAATCGCAGTATAAGAGGCGCCGGAACGGAGTTCTCATTCCATTGGGCGCCTACTTCGTCGACCTACCTCCGGGTGACCACGGCAAGTGTGTTTTCGCCCGGAAAATAATTTGTAACTGCTCTGCGCACGTTGAAGTTGCAAGACAGCCCGACAGCGGTCCGTTTTGCAAACGGTGCTGCAGGTGGTCACATACCAGGGCTTACTGCCAGGTCAGCCCGCGGTGCATGCACTGCGGCGAAGGCTACCGCACCGAGTCCCACGGGAACCGCAATTCACCAGCGTTTTGCTGTAACTGCAGGGGTAACCACTCTGCAAACTACGCTGACTGCAAGGCCAGGACAACTGCAGCGGATACCACAACCAACACTACCAGAATCTCACATCCAAAGCCTCCAGCACGCTGTGGACAAAACGTCACTTTCTCAGCTGTGACTAAGGTGAACCATCCTGCACAGGCAGCGCGCACGGAAAGGGAAGTCATTTCCCGTCACAGCCCGAAAGAATTAAGAAGAGGGCGAACCGTGCGCTCGGCGCTTTCAGCCACTCAGACAACACAACAAGCGCCTGTTGTTTCCTCGGAAGCGGAACTCCGTAACGAGTTCGCTGAACTGAAACAGCAGGTTGCAAAACTCACCACACTCCCCCAGACCCTCTGCCTACATGTGTTTAACCGTAATGGCTGAACAACAAACGCCAAGAAATACGAACACCCACCCTCTAACTGTGGCCGCCTGGAATATCAACGGCCATTCCGGTCACATTGAGCTATTCTGCAGCAAACACCATTGATGTCCTCCTGCTGCCGGAAACAAAGCTCGAGAACACAGATGAAATTGAGCCACGCGACATGGCGATCTACCGCGATGGCTACAACCGCGGGGGCGGCGTTGCAGTCACCCTACACCGATCGACTCCCCACCGCTTAGCAGCCCTTCCTCTCCTCGCGCGCCTCGAAGCCGTAGCAATCGTGGTAAACAGGGCGGAGGGCGAAGTTACTCTAATATCCGCATATCTAGCACCAAACAGACTTCTAGTAGAGGAAGATTTTGACACAGTGCTCTCCTTAGCACTTCTCACGGTCTTGGCGGGCGACCTAAACGCCAAGTGCAAGGAATGAGGATGCAACACCACAAACAGGCATGGAAACCTACTTGTAAGCATCCTGTTATCTCACAACACAGTCAACCTCGTCCCACCCTTCACTCCCACCCGCTTTCCAACTAACCCCAGCGCCAGGCCCGAGATTCTAGACGTGGCACTCAATGCTGAAAATATCCGGGTAACCACACCACCACACCAAAACCCATCCCTTTCAGATCATATTCCCATAACCTTTGCTGTAGGCAGCATAGACTCCTTCAGCTGCCCCGGGCAGTGGGTCCCACAATCGACAGATTGGGACGAGTTCCGCTCATTCCTCGCCACGTCACTCACCAACGCACCGCCAATCATAGACGTAAAAGAGTCTATAGACGAGTGGATACAAACGCTCACAAAACAACTACAATTGTCCCACAAAAAGGCGATGCCGGAGATTTGCCGACTGCCTGAACTCTCCCACTCGACGGTTGAAGACCTTTTGCGCGAAAAACGCAAGGCAAGACGCCTCTGGCAACAGTTCAGATGCCCCGCGGTCAAAACAAAATTGCGCGAGTGCGAAAACCGCCTAAAGGCGGCGCTATCAAACCACCACGCAGCAGAGTGGGAAAAGCGCAAGAGAAAGATCGGCTCCGATCACTCACGAAATGGCCTTTTCAAACTTCCAAAGGCTCTGAGGTCGGTACCAAACACTAACACTGCCATTCGCGGACCCGACAACGCGGAAGGAAAACCAATATACCTTTTATCCGTCCAAGCAAAGGCGGAATTCATCGCTGATATGCTTGAAGAAAAGTTTACGAACATCTCACAAACAGATGACGAGGAAAATGCAGAGGACAGCAACATCATTCTCTCACTGCCGAAGAAATTTCAAAAGCGATCACAAGCATGCTCAGTCGCAAGGCACCGGGCCCCGACCAAAACGGTCCCCCAGTCCTCAAGGAGGCTTTGCGGATCTTCAGCTTGCAAGTCACGCACCTTTATAATAACTGTATCACACTAAGGTATTTCCCGGAAAGCTGGAAACACACGGGTATTTCAATGCTCCCGAAAACCGGAAAAGACCTAACACACCCGATGAGTCATAGGCCTATCAGCCTTCTCCCTATCATGCATCGCGCGACTAGCTATAATCTCGCAAAACCTCATACGAGATGAACAATTTGCCTTCCGACCGGCATATTTAGCCTCATGACAGACTTTATGTATGGCCCAGCAGGTCTCCTCTGACCACATACTTTCACAGGATGTACCGGTCGTCTATCTCGACACGGTACAAGCTTTCGACAAAGTGCCTCACAGAACACTGATCTCCAATCTTAGGCGCTGCCTCCCACAAGATGTAAAGGACTTGATTACATATTTCCTCGCAAATCGCACGTTCGTGGTCAAAGTGGGGAAAGCGAAATCCTCGAAGCGCGGGATTTTCGCCGGAGTCCCTCAAGGCTCCGTGCTCTACCCGCTACTGTCCTCGACGTATGTCAGTGACATACCACAGATACCACGAATACGGTTATTCCTCTACGCAGACGACATAGCCGTCCTAGCAAGAGGAATGAACCTAGACCATAAACTCATGTGACGTGCCACCCTCGGAGCTGACTGACTTCAGCGTATTCCTTAGGCAGCGCGTCACTTTGGAGCACTGTGGTTGACTTGGAAGATTTTAAAGGGAGGGCAGTTTTCTCAAGAAGAAGTCATGTTTCAAATAATGCACCATTTATTACTGTTGCATGAAGAGAGAGAGAGAGGGGGGGGAGGAACGATAAATCAAATAAGGGAATGAATAGGAAGTCGAGCTCAGATGTGGCGGCCTCTTACCCCATCACTCCGTGGTCCAGGCGCGGCGAAGACTACAGCAGCGGCGGCGGCGGCGGAGCTTTGCGAACGAGTCATCATGGGACCTGGTGCACGTCGTTCACGATTCTCACACACGCTTCTGACTCCCGTACATTGTCCCGACTGCTTCCGTCTGCTCCGCACGGTACCGTCTGCTCCGTATGGTCCCATCGCTTCCGTCTGCTCCGCATGGTACCGTCTGCCCCTGCTGGCTCCGCGGGGCCCGTATATATTGGTCCCCGCTTGCATGCGGCAGCACTTTTTAGAGGTTGTGCCCACGAGGTGTTATGCTTGCCGATGCAAGCCGCTAACCTTCGGTGTGGAGTAATGGTGGCACGCCACATGGCTCCCATGCCTTCCAGAAAAACATAGCCATTTGGCTGTGCTTTTCGATTGAAGGAAGCTGAGCTAGTTGGTGATGTCTCGACAAGGTGGGTACGTTTTTTGGGGGGTAAAGGATAATACATACCAAAATATCTGGATACATTCACAAAAAACTGGAGATCTGAATGATGCATGGTATAGAGTATGAAATTCGGCGATGTTTGTTTTTTATTTACATGCTTGTTGCGTGTTTCTGATGATTCACTGATGATTCTCTGCGGTGGTTATCGTCCGGTCGAAGCAGGGATTGATGAGTTGTACTGGAGCGTTGCTGCTGATCCTGTCCGTGGGCGTCTGGCTGGTGAAGTGATGGGCTCCAATTGCTAGGAGACCGTTGTTTCCGGCTTCGACAGGGAGGGAGATAAGTTCATAGTTTTGAGAAGGCGTGGGAAATGGTATATTTGGAAGTGGTGGATATTTTAGAGGTTTGCTAATTTTGGGAGCATGTGGATTCATTCTGTTAGTAATAAATAGGTGCATCAATAGTAAATAATAAAGAGGTGCAAAATTGATGATTTGTAGGAAGCAATATAGCTTGGTTTCTCTAATGTATATTTTTAATTGTGTATTTAGTTCCTATGTTTTTGTCGGAATATTCAATTACTTTTGTTGAAATCCAAGGAATATTACGCGGTTTTACGCAAATTACGCGGTTATTTTGTGTTGATGAACAAGTTGAGTGACGAGTGGTGATAGTTTGTTTTTATATGCTTCGGTCATGTTTTCCTTGACAGATGCAGAGGAGATGAAGGCGGAAAATAGTGATGGTGGTTGTGTTGTTTCTTGTTGTTGTGATGGTGGTTGTGGTTGTTTTCAAAGGCGCAGGTTGTTTTCAAAAGGCGGAGGATAAGGTTTTTTGGATTAAGAGATATGCCAATGCGTCATCCCGGAAGCTGTTTAATTTAGCGTAATCCCAAAGAAGAAGCGAGTGTGGCATGGAATTTGCTAATGCTGATAGGCGTAGAAGGTTGCTTGTGCGCTTGCACAGAAGTGCTGAGGCGGCGCTCTGGATTGAGGTATGGGGGGAGGGATGTTCTGGGATTAGAGGAGATTTGAATGTGCTTTGAGCAGTGGGCGGCACTTGTGATTGTGGAATTACCGTGTTCTTTGTATTGATTGTTATTTTGATTAAAGAATGCGCAATTTTATTGTGTGTTTTCGCTCACACATTATTCTTATTCTTATTTCTATTATTATTACTATTATTATTATCGCTGATTATCGTCCTGTCTTTGCAAGGATAATCTAGTGATTCCTTAGGTAAACTATGTTATTATTCCTATTCTTATTCTTATTATTACTAATTGCTCTCATAATTATCATTATTATCATCATATATCTTTCTTTCCTTGTTATCTATATCATCATTATCATCATCATATACATTTATTTCATTGTTATCAATATTATCATTATCATCATTATTATTATCATTATTATTACTATTATTGTTATCGCTGATTATCGTCCTGTCTTTGCAAGGATAATCTAGTGATTCCTTAGGTAAACAAGTTGCGCAGGTAAACAGAGTGCTACGGTGTGTTGCGGGGCACGATTATGGGCGCAGAAGTGACATTGATTAAACGCGTAGGGATGATCGTTTTATCAGTGATATTCACTAGTAACCGCGCGCATAAGATGCCGTGGAAGTAGTACATGTTTTTTCGGCTCGAGTACCGCTAAAGTGGAGGGGATGTGATCTACATTTGTTCTACAAGTAAGTTTACTGCGGGTTGGTTTAATGGTTAATTTTCAAGACGCACGAGACGGTAAGGTTTCTCTGGGACAGCAACGCGACATCCCGGAAGCTATTTCAATGAGCGTAATCCCGAGGAAGAAGCATGGAATTTGCTGACGCCAGTAGATGCAGCACAGAGGTTGCTTGCGCGGAAATGCTGAAGCGGCTGCGGTGCGGGGGGAGGGGGGGGGCTGTTCTGGCCTTGAAGAGTTGAATGAACGTCGAGCGGAGGACGTAAGTTGTGATTGTGTAATTGTAATATTGTGTAGTTGTGTTTGGAGTAGTATTGTATTCAAAATCTACATTCATATTTCCTTATTCTTTGCGATAGACGTTTGGGGATCGTTATAAAATTAATTATAATCCGTATTCATATTTCCTTATTCTTTGCAGTGGCCATTCATTTGGAGATTGTTGTGAAATTGTACGCAATCCGTATTCATATTTCCGTATTATTTGCATTAGTCGTTCCATTGAGGATTAAAATATACGCAATTTGATTGCACATTATCATTCATACAAGTATTATCGTTTAAACAATTGTTTCTATCAATTTTATCATCATCATCATCATTATTCTATCATTTTTATTTTCACTATTAACATCATACATAAATATCATACATTTCATTACTAATGAATTTCACAAAGGAAGAGTTATTTTTATCATAACTTGTTTTTGCAAGGCTAGGTCTCCGGAACATAACTAATTAATAATAATAGCAAAGTAGGCTGAAAGTAGTCTCAAGTAAGTGTCTTGTCGCAAACATCGCAAAGTGGCGTAGTATTAAATATTCGGTAAGTCATAGTAATTTGAAATTTCAGCTAGTGGGAACCCTAACTGCGTAAGGTAGATTAGAAAATGTTGAGTAGTATTTTACGACATCAGGGAAACTTAGCATACAGTATTAAAAATTCTGATACGTATGGGATAAAATTGGATAAAAAAATTACAGAATCTTTGGCGAAGCCACAGCTAAGGAAAAATAAAAACTAGGTGAGAAAATTTTTCAAGTGTCATACGAAGTGTAATTAAAATTTTGGAAAGTCAGGGTGCGAAATAAAATGTCACAGAAAAAAAAATAGAAATCGTAGGGGGTGAAAAACCAAACTACAGAAAAAATTTTGAATGTCAGCCACAGTACTCGTGAAAAATAGTTCACGCAATCGTTTGTGAGGCGATGTAAGCTTAGGTTCGTTGCGCCAGAAGTGAATCTGACGCTAACCGCTGCCACCAGATGTGACATGCGGCGTCACCGCTGCCACCAGATGTGACGTGCCACCCTCGGAGCTGACTGACTTCAGCGTATTCCTTAGGCAGTGCGTCACTTTGGAGCACTGTGGTTGACTTGGAAGATTTTAAAGGGAGGGCAGTTTTCTCAAGAAGAAGTCATGTTTCAAATAATGCACCATTTATTACTGTTGCATGAAGAGAGAGAGAGAGGGGGGGGAGGAACGATAAATCAGATAAGGGAATGAATAGGAAGTCGAGCTCAGATGTGGCGGCCTCTTACCCCATCACTCCGTGGTCCAGGCGCGGCGAAGACTACAGCAGCGGCGGCGGCGGCGGCGGAGCTTTGCGAACGAGTCATCATGGGACCTGGTGCACGTCGTTCACGATTCTCACACACGCTTCTGACTCCCGTGTTAGGCCTCACGTTAAGTTTGCATTGTGAATGAGGCCTTAGGCCTCATTCACAATGCAAACTTAAACGTAACGTAATGCTGTAAACTTAGCCGCAAAATTTACACGTAAAAACAAGCATTCACAATGACGAACGTAAGTTTTGCGTGGACCAATCAGAATTCAATGTACTGAAACTTGATCGATTAGTCTCTAACATGGTGAAAAGATCTTTCCACCATGGTTTCTAGCTTTTTCTTCGAGGATTCTTATCGATTTGTCTTTATATACATGCGAGTAGATGTACTCACATTTCCTTCATCTTATAAGCAAGGATTCTCATGAACCAAATTCATGAGTAATTCGTCGGACATAATTAGTTTATTCGCCATCTCAGGTAAAGTCACAATAAAATTGTCCAAATTCTTACATTGAATTCACAACACGCATCAAAAGCATTCGTAAACTAGTTCTCTACATTACAATAACAATGACATAACCACAAAATACCTGAACACAATCTGAAATTGAACCTTCCATGCTGCTCTCTGATTGGTCTTCGGTAGAAATCCGACGTAAACTTAACGTAAAAGCTTGGAGCTTGCGAACTCTTAAGTTACGGTCTTACGTCTACTGTTTACGTCAAGGCATTGTGAATGGTCTCGCTTAATAACACATTTCTAGGTTTTGCGGCTACGTTACGTTTACGATTAAGTTTGCTTTGTGAATGAGGCCTAAACATTGTCCCGACTGCTTCCGTCTGCTCCGCACGGTACCGTCTGCTCCGTATGGTCCCATCGCTTCCGTCTGGTCCGCATGGTACCGTCTGCCCCTGCTGGCTCCGCGGGGCCCGTATATATTGGTCCCCGCTTGCATGCGGCAGCACTTTTTAGAGGTTGTGTCCCGAGGTGTTATGCTTGCCGATGCAAGCCGCTAACCATTCGGTGTGGAGTAATGGTGGCACGCCACACTCAAAATACTACAAAAACAGATGAATTGACTTCTCAGCGGAAAAGTCTCAGGCAATCTGCTACTCTCGCCCGTGTCCGCGCAAGCAAGCTTTTACAACTATTTAATTTATGCGCATCTCATTAAATTAAGTTATTGTACAATTCTCATTTTATGTATGAATCGGTGATTTGACAAAGGGCATGAGTCACTAATACAATTTTTTAGGAGAGACAAAAAAAAATTTTCGATATAAGAAGTCTTTCAAAATTTGGAAAAAACACTGCTGTAAATCCCTTATTTAGGTAAATTATAAAAATATGTCAATTACTATTTTTTTGCAACAATAGCCTGAAAATAAATTATTTTGTTTTATGATTTATGCCCTTTATGCAATCAACTGACTTACACTACATTATTTTATGTCGAAATCATGTACTGAACTGCCAACACACGTACTTTATTTTCCAATAATCAAATTTAACAAGTGTTACCATGTACAGTGTTCTTTAGACAGCTTCATCCCAGTTTTCAGTAGAAATATCTTGACTGCTGACTTCTTCCACACGGTTGTCCATTGTATCAATTCCTTGTAAAAAGACGTGTGTTCTGGTGGTAAATACTGAAGGGTATTCTTGATGTCATTAATTTTTTTTCTACTTGAACGAATCTTTTCTTCGTAGGATCTTGCAGGATCTGATAGAGATGCTGAACTCCAGCTCTCTCTTGCAAGTAAAAAGGCATGTTCAGCTATCCCATCAATAAATTCCATTTTTTTTACTTCAACACGATGTCATTTGAGTTCACAAATGATGCAAACTATGATGGTATAAACCTCTCGATCAGGGGCTAAGAGACGCGTTGCGTCGATAATAGTCGATAGTAATTAAGACGCAACAAAGTCTAAAAAAAAATGAAAATGCCATCATTAGAGTTGGAGAAAAAGCCTTTACTACCGAAAACCAAGAACAAAAAAACTGAACAGCTAAGCGAAGACACCTTAAAACTTATAAAAGAAAGAGAGATATTAGAAAACTGCATATATCCATCACAAGACGACGCCAAGAAATATGCAGAGATAAATAGAAAGTCAAGAGAGAAATAAAGAATAGATTTAAGAAAACACGAAACCGACTTAATAAAGGAAATAAAGAAATTAGAAAATAAATAAAAATATGAAGGTCAAATTTTGGTAATTTTTGTGCGATTTGACGTGGAATGGCTCATTTGTGTATTTATAATAGACCAAAGTGACATAAATGGTATTGGTGAATGAGGAATTTTAGTTTTAAATTATTTTCTCATTTCTCGTGTTACATACCCTAAGCCAAAACTCAGGCTACGCCACTGAGTATAAGGAATGATTTTGCTAATAATTTGTCCACATCTATCCATCAGCATCCTTTGTATATGAAATATTACAGCCTGAAACCTAAAAATGTGGACTTGTTCAATGATTTTATCACTTATTACCACATTATATTTTACAGGGAAGCTATGGACTTGAGAGGCTGCCTGAGGGCTAATACTGAGACTACTGAGATTTGTAAGTTATACTCAGCTGTTATCAATTGTAATTAAACAGGGTTCTCTGTAAATTATCATTGTCTGCAATGAACATCTTATTATCAACAAATATTAAAGTTTTAACAAAGTTACATTCTTTGAGGTTCTCTGTAATATCTAAAAATTTAAGCCGCTGTTTCCATTCTTTAAGAGAATTGTCTAAATAAATGTTAAAGAAGATGGGTGATAGGCTACGCTCTTCTCTATCACCTCCTTTGGTAATGATTGCGTTGAGGAAAATTTCCGTTATCTTTCTTTATGCTTATTTGTGTACCATTATTCTGTATGTTCTTAATAACTTCAAGTATGTGTTGGGACATTCCTCTTCTATCCATTATGTTCCACAATTTGTTTTATTCTTATCGAATGCCTTGCTGTAATCTACAAATATCAAATACACTGGAAGATTGTATTCTCTCCTCTTTTCAATTATTTGCTTTAGAGAGAACACATTATCTATACATAATCTTTCTTTGCGAAAATCTGTTAGCTCTTCAAGGAGTATGTAATCTATTATGTTTCTTAATCGTCTATTAATTACGAGTATTTTCACATATACGTTTTTTATGCTCAATTCAGCAAGCTTCTTCCTCTGTAGTTAGAATTTTTTGTTCGTGAGCCTTCTTTTAAATATTGGGACCACTGGAGCTGTTTTTCAGTTTCCAGGAATTTTTCTTTGTTGCCAACAAAGATTTAACATATCTAGAAGTATATGTTTGCTTTGTGTGGTGAGTATTTTTGTAATTCTGAGTTAAGTTTTCCCGTACCTGGTGCTTTCTTATTTTTACGTTCTATGAATAACATCGTGCAGCTGTCTCTATTCTATCAACACCAGAAAGTACAACTACCTATGATGCTACTGGTTCCCAATTATCCTGTACATACCAGTGTTGTTTCAGTGCTTTAACCAATTCTCTTTGCCCAGTATTAGTAGGTTAGCCACTTCTTTTTCAGTTACATTTAGGTGTTTAATAACTCTACATTCTGTCTACCATGGACGTCGTGTTTTATGTTAGAGACATCTCTCCCCACTTTATTTATGAGCTGCTTTCTCTAGAGATGTTGTTATCCTTGCTTGAGTTTTATAGCCCTGTAGTGAATTTGATGTCTTACCCTATCTCCATTTCAAATACAGTTTCATTTTAATACTAATAGCGCTCTGCAACTCTTCATTAAAAACATAAAGACCCCGTTTTATTCTATATTTCCTCCTCTTACCTAATGTCTCATTGGCTTATTTTTCTAATTATTACTAAAATTCTTTCCTCTTATCTTTCTTCTATATATAAAAAAACTGGATGTTGGTATATATTCTAACGCCTTACCCTACTTTAATTATAATAATAATTAGCGGTTGATGGGAGGCGTAGACCGAATGCTCTTGCGAACTTTGATATCTCAGGGGGCAGGATCTTTATGGTTGAGAAGTAAACCCGAATACAATTCAATTCACTTGTCGTATATTCTTGGCTTAGAATACAGAGACGATATTTAAAAAAAGACATCTAAATCAACACTTGGCAAAAATGACACGCTCTTTCTTCCATCTGCCAATGAAAATAGACATAACTTTGTTGACCTATTACGTTTTGATTCACAATAAATTTTCAAACGTTAAACATTTGTTACTCATGTAATTAGCCTCTTTCAAGATGTAATATACCTATGTGGCGGCATGTAGCAGCGCCTTAAGAAATCCATAACTAAAGCTTGTTTTTTTGTACTCTCTGGCACGCGCACGTGCACCCAACCGCGCCCCACCCCGCCCGCCTCTACCCAACCGCGCCCCATGCCTCTGACGTCCCTTCGCCTGCTTTGGGAGAAATTTACAACCGCTCGCCGTCAAAGACCGCGACGGGCCTTTTTTCGCAGTGAATACACCTTTTGTGTTCCGCCCCCGCCCTCCTCTAGGCGAGTCTCAGCGCGTTCCTCGCCGCCACGCCTGTCGCGCTAATTCAAGTAAGTTCCAACCCCTTTGCCATGCAATAATTGCTCCCAGGAGATGTCACCCTCAATGGATGCAGCTGTGTTTCGTAGACAGAGATAGCCAGACAGACAGAGAAACCTATGAAAATTTACCAAGAAATCATGAACCACGATTCATCAAATTATTTCTGCGACGCAGAAAGGTCCGACCAATGACAATTTTCCCAAAGTAGGTCAGCAAGCCCAAGACGTACTTAGGAAGGGGGGAGATCCGGAGAGGGACGGATTTCCAAAATCTTGAAGTGAAAAGAAAACTGGTGAAGTAGTCGCGAGTGAGTAAACACGAGAGCAACGGCCGCGAAAGAAAACACTTGTGAATTAGGCGCGAGAGGAGACTCTTAAGAGTTAGTTGCGAGAGAGCGCTTCATGCCTGGTCGTGGAAGCCGTGAACCAGTTTTTTGTTCGGGTATTCGATGTAATAATAACTCGTTGCCTAATTCGAGCGTACGAGCCGCGAATACCATGATCCAGCTTCCGGTCCGCGCCCGCAATTAAATGCTCCCGTATCGCGCGTCCGAGTCGTGTTGAGGAGCGACTCCCGACGCGTAACAACACCTTGGTGGAGGTGGAGAAGAGACCTTCGCGACCTCGTGGTACACAGCGGCCGAAGGAAGGCGTCCGCCCCCCGGTCAACATTGCAGTTCATCGCAGGCCAACGCTCGTCGAAGCCGCCGAGGCCATCGACCGCGTCGGGCCCACCTCGGCCCGCGCCTTTACAATAGATAAGACTCCTACCGCACGCCCGCGCTTTGGGGCGTCCCGCCTCGAAACGGGGCGGAGAATAATATCGACAATTCTCGAGTGTTTTGTTTTTCTCTGTCTATTTTCTTTTTGTTAGAGTTAAGCGGTGCCGTGCAATGGCATATTTTTTTGTAAATGTATAATTTTTGTTTTTTATAAATGTATAATTTTTGTTTTATTGCCCAATTACGGCTAATTATTTTCAATGAAGTTTGTTGCCCCTGCACCTAACTTCCCCCCACCACGCGAGGAGCCGCGATCATGCTCTACCGAACCCGCTGACGTTACAATTCGGCTTTCCAACGTGGGGCCGGATGACGTTGCACTATTAATCTACGAACAAAAAAACATTACACATTTATGTACAACCCCTGTAAGTAACTAAAATTTACAAAAAATTGTTTCTGCACTCGTCGAGTTACACAGAAAAAACCTTTCTTTTACATTACTATCTTTACACATTAGTAATTGAGGATGATAATCCACTGTCAAAAATTTAAGCACCTGTTATGGAAGTTACAAGGCTTCACAAACTAAAATGTACATCATTTCTTTGAACCATATTCTACTCTCAATCTTTTCATAGCTTTACTTCGCCTAAACGATTCACGCGCTGCGACACAGTTATGCGCACAGTTTCGTTCTTGTTCTTGTACACAATTTCCTACAGTCCTCCGCACGACTGTCCTACACTTCGAATTTTGCTGGAAAATGGATTTTGTTACCTTGACAGCGCGTGGGTCTTACCACCTCGTTGGCGTCCGGGGTCGCTAGAAGTGCCCTTGGAGCGCTCTGCTGGGTGCAGCGTCGCCTCCGCCGCACGCTGGTCGCCGAAGTCTCGTGACTTGTCGTCCTGCGTCGTTTGCCGTTAGATTGCAGTTCTAATGACCATCCCCTTCTCTCGTACGTTCCTCGTTCGTCCACACCCTTCTCCCGTTCGTTCCGCTACAGCAATTCACCACGTCCTTCTCTCCTACGTTCCTCGTTCGTCTTCGTTCTCACCGGATCATGCACGTATATTCATAGTTCATGCACTTCAGGAAAGTTATGTTTTTTTCTGTCCCCTAGCGCGGTTTCTTGCCCTCTCTCGAATCTAGTCGACTAATTCCGGTGTTCTAACACTGTTCAAAATGTTACTAGGCGTTCTCACAATACTGAACATTTTGCGCCGTACATCTACGCATACTCGCCGCAGAAATGGCGACCTCACCTCCTTTACTAACGAAAACTATTCACTTCCGTGGTCTAGTCAAACTGTTCGCGCCCGTGGTCTGGTCAAGAAGAAACTTTTTCCTTCCGTTCGCTGTATTTATGCGAACTTCCCCCTTCCGTGAAGGGGCGGGAACCGGCGTCACACCCCCTTTCTAATGTCCGATTAAATTAAGAAGGTAATTGACATTTTTGAGTGGAGGGGAGCGACGTTGCCAGGTCGCAAACCACTGAGCACGTGTTACCGGGACACGAAAACAAACGCTTCAAAAATACGTGTAAAAGTGTAAAAAATACGACAAAAGCCTAACCTCAATGCAACTCATCACAACACAGTACACATTGCGCGCGCAGCACAGGCAGAAACGCGGGCGGCGCGGCGGCAGGGAAGTCGCTGTGCGATGCTCAAATGTTCCCAGTGTTCGGCAGAGGCAACTGAGCGACCTGACACGTCACGTTTTGTCTCCTTGGTTGGCAGCTGCCATGGAAACGGGAGAGGCGTCCTGACGTCACACAGAACTGTCAATCACCTTCTTAATTTAATCGGACCCTAGGCTCTGCTGACCCGCGCAATGTCGCGGCCAGGCGATGCCAGGGCGCGCTCGCGCTACCGACGCTTGTCGCCTGCGTCTAGCCCGCGCATTTAAATGTCTGCGTCCGCCGGGCGTCTGAGACGACTGGTACCTGTACCAGGCGTCACAATATATATACACCAACATATAAACTCCGACACCGTTGGACCGATCTACATGAAATTTGGCACGTCTACGTCTTTTTTCAATCAGAAGGTTTATTTGCTGTTAATTCTGTTGTAGCTCCACTACATGGGGTTGTAGAACAAAACTAAATATTCACGCCAAATGCAACCGCAAAACACTCGGCAGCATTTTGAATCTATATCGTTAAGTAACTCCTAAACGAGACATTCTGTGACCTTAAAAACTAAAATTTGAGGCCAAAGTCCTGAAAAAAGTTTATCACGCCTTAATCTACAGGATGAGCTGTTCTCGAACAGTCTATTACATTTTTGCTGGTTCGGTACTTCCCGATATTGTCTCACCTGCTCAGGTACGTGCAGAATCTGCAATTAAATGTGAATGAGAGGGACACAGAGCGATAGAGACAGAGACAGACAGGGAGAGGGTGAGGGAAGGAAGGAGAGACAGTGAGAACGAGTGATGGGAGGGGAAAGGGGGAGATGAAGGGGAGAACAACGTCTGTCGGGTTTTCCTAGTATTCTCTAAGTTAAATCGTTTTGCCTCTGTGAATTGTTCTATTTTGGGAAACATTTCTGATGAACGTATTGTCAAGTGAACCACTTTTCTATACCATTTCTATTTGTTGCTCTCAGTAAGTTATAGTCTGACTCTATATCTTTCCCACGCATCACTCCGACGTTATGGAACAACTTTCCCAATTTTTCGTTGACTACATATACTTGGGTTTTTATTTCTTAGCGCGTGGGGGCTGGCTTCACAATGGAATATCTCACGACATGTCGCGTCCTCGGTCGTGCCGCTAGATCTCGCGTGATCACCAGGACCGCTCGATAAGATCGCGATCACGCGAGATCTAGCGGCATGACTGAGAAAGGCGTGAAATGTCGTGAGATATTCCATCGTGAAGACAGACACTCTCGCGCCAAGAAATAAAAACCCAAGTATATAGTGCGATTTTTGTAACTCTACCCCTCAAGCCCCTATGGCCGCAATGAAATATCACTCGGCATTTCGCATTTCTTGCCGTGCCGCTAGACGTCGTATGATCGCAAGCACTGCTTGATACAGTCGCGATCGTGCGATATTTAGCGGAACGACTGAGAAAGACGCGAAATACCATGACATATTCTATCGTGAAGACGGGCCTTGGGGGGCAAAGTTACAATAACGCACTATAGTGATCTATGCACCCCACGGGTAGCGCACTGGCCAGCGTGCTCGCTTTCCAGGACGCAACCTCGGGTTCGATTCCCGGTTGAGGTACATTATATTGTGCACTTTCCTTGCAATGTCCCAGCATCTGCTCTATGCTCATGTTCTGGAGATAATAGACCGGGAGCCAGCACGAAAATCTACGTATGATAAGACCAAGATAAAAAGTTTTGAGAAGTTAGCAGTTAGCCAGGGTTATGAGGAACAGGGAACGTAAGTATGACTCCCTTTAGCTGGCGGCTTTGCGCTGCACAATTTTTTGAGTGTGTCGAAAAAAACTATCCCATTTGGGAATGAGTACACAGCTAATTCTTGTTGCATATTGTTCGTTAGGTAGCCAAATGTGAAGGAGTATGCCATGCCGATTTGGGGTTTCAAACTATACGCCATATTGAATTCAAAGTATTTTTTTTAAATGCCTTCTTGTATTACTAGCTCAAAGCTAATATTTTGCTCTAATGATAGAAAATTCTTTTTCATTGATGATTATGACCTCGCCATACCTCGACTGACCTCCAGACCTTGGCGTCTCTAGGTAGCCGCCATACTAATACAAAGATGGCGGGCCATACTAGGCCATGTACGAATGTATCATAGATACAAGAATGGCGGTACTTTTTTTGGGTCCCCCTTGATCCACATTTTGATAAATAGATTTAATGCCATAATAATGAGATGTCATTATTATGGCATAAAGAAAATAACCGACGTTCAAAAAATAGTAAAATACATCACACATGAATATCTTCATTTCTACATAGTTTTGACATAACCACAGACTCAAGTGGTAATCGATGATGAGTAGATGATGATATTTTTAATTTAGTAAGAATATTGTTCATGTCCATACAGGACAATATGTTAATTCACATCATTACACATTTATTCTATGATGACATTATTTCATAGGTCCGAAAATAAGGAAAAATATTTTTTTAAATATTTGATAATTATTTTATAAAGAAAATAAGTCCAAGATGTAAAAACGGTTCTTTACATCACAAAAATGCAAATATGGAGTAGCCCAGGCAATCATTAACGACTAGTTCTACAACTTTTGTACAGAATCAAAGTCCTAGATGCCAGCTCTGGATGTTAAGGCTGATTTATACGTTTGCCAGTAAACGTGCCGGTTGAGGTTGCCAGCAACTGGCAAGTGGTAACGTGTAAACGCCTTGTTGCAAGTGACTGGCAAGACCTTCGCGCCAGTCACTGCGATGCCAGCTGAACAAGAATGTTTGGACTACTGGCATGCTCGCGCTCTCACCCACCACCACGGTGTCCGCGTGTCCGCCACGGCGATCTCCCGGGTCTCAACACGTGTTTACACTGCTTTATACTTGCACGGTGATCAACGTAAGCTTATTATTATTTATAAAAGTGATTGGGGAACAGACGTCCTCTTGAATAACGGAAGAACAAAATGACAAACTTGACTGGTTATATACAGTATCGGAACCACGAAGTCTACAAGACTTCGTGATCGGAACATTTGTGGGATATTTTTTTACCAGAACCGCGAAGCCGGAAATGCCGCATTTCTGGCAGTTGCAAATAAAATGGAGATAGATAACTTCTCCAAGGCAGATTAAGTGAATAGGATAAAATGTTTACAGAATATTTGCTTTGCACACTGTTGTTTGAGCGCCGAAAACGTATCAGCAGCACGTCGCAAAGAGTATTCATAAGCTAACGGCAGCGAGAAAAATATCTCATCTTGCATGCCATTACTAGCACTGTGTAAACAACTATTGCCAGTTGCACAGAGTGCTAGTGATGTCCAGGTGCTGGCAAACTCGTAACTGGCACACCAGTTACAGCCTTGTAAATCAGCCTTTTCTTGTTCAGCTGCATCGCCAGTGACTGGCGCGAAGGTCTTGCCATTCACTGGCAACAAGCCGTTTATACTGCGATTTTTCTAAGAGCGACCCTCAAGGCCACTCAAATCCCATCTTCACGATGGAATATGTCACGGCATTTCGCGTCTTTCTCAGTCATTCCGCTAGATTTCGCACGATCGCGACTGTATGAAGCAGTGCTTGCGATCATGCGATTTCTACCGGCAAGACTGAGAAAAGACGCGAAATGCCCGTGACATATTCCATCGCGAAGATTGGACTGTGTAAACTACTATACTGCGATTTTTGTAGGAAGAGCTCTCAAGGCCATTCAAATCCTATCTTCGCAATAGAATATGTCACGGCATTTCGCGTCTTTTCTCGGTCTTGCCGGTAGAAGTCGCATGATCGCAAGCACTGCTTCATACGGTCGCGATCGTGCGAAACCTAGCGGAACGACTGTGAATGATACGAAATGCCGTGACATATTCCCTCGCGAAGATGGGATTTGAGTGGCCTTGAGAGCTCTTCCTACAAAAATCGCAGTATAGCACTGTGTAAACAACTATTGCCAGTCGCACAGAGCGCTAGCGCTGTCCAGGTGCTGGCAAACTCGTAACTGGCACACCAGTACTGGTAGCGTGTAAATCAGCCTTCAGCCTAAAGACTGGCCGCGCCTCTAGTGACTCCTTCTGGGAATCGAAAGCGCGCGTGAATGAATCGGATAACAAACTATTTCTACCAAATAAAATATTACTTGGAAATATAATGATAATAGCATGTTATTTATTTATTCTCCAATTCTTGGATAAGAGAGAATAATTTAATTTTCATTTCAAATCGCCCATTCACCTTTCGTTGTAGCAGATGTATATATCGTATGTAGCTTCTGATATTTAATTTTAAAATTTTGAATAAACATGAAAATTAGTGATAACTGAATTCATCATCTTTGGGAATTCAATGGAGTATCGTACCGTTTCAATTTGAAATTACCCACTCGTGAACACAGCTTGAAGCTAATCAGTTAATTTTTCATCTTATACTGCGATTTTTGTAGGAAGAGCTCTCAAGGCCACTCAAATCCCATCTTCGCGATGGAATATGTCACTGCATTTCGTGTCATTCACAGTCGTTCCGCTAGATTTCGCACGATCGCGACCTTATGAAGCAGTGCTTGCGATCATGCGACTTCTACCGGCAAGACCGAGAAAAGACGCCAACTGCCGTGACATATTCCATCGCGAAGATGGGATTTGAGTGGCCTTGAGAGCTCTTCGTACAAAAATCGCAGTATAGAACTGATATTGTTTGTGGTTCCTACTGTGTGGTATTATTTATTGAAAGCTGTGAGGAAAAAATAAATTTTATGAACTCTCTGGAAATAAAAACCAACGTATGGTTTCAATAAAAAATAAAATTATTAGGGAGCGGATTTCTATGGTTTTGCATACTTTTGACCATTACTTCAAGCCTTAGCTAAGTGATTTTTTTACATTTGGTTAGAATTGGATGCTAAGTGATTAATATGTTAGTGCGTTTTTGTGCATATTTGGCTGATTTTTTGTTGGTACCTATCCGTGAAATTATAGGCGCATATTTTGCATATTTCATTAAAGTAGAGAATTATCTCTTAAACGTTTCATCTTTTCATAGAATCTTATTTATTTGTGAGCATTCATTGATTAGAAAGAGCGTGTCACAGTTTGAGTTATTTTTTCTTTTCTATTGATGTTAAAATGCTTGTGCAAATTTCTTGATATACTTTTTAAACGAGGCAGAAGAAATGCAAGAAGACATACTAAGGTGAATATTTACTTCAGTTATTTCTCCTCCAAGAATGCTTCTCGTAAATTGTTTCAAGGAAGGTTTATACAGGAAATGTAATATTGTTATTTTTTATTTTCAGGTTTTAAATGCATATTAAAATGCATATTTAAGAATATTTTTGTCATAAATGTATATTTTTAAAAGCATATTTCAGGGCATAAAAATCCTCCCCCTATATAATAATAATAAGAAGAAGAAGATGAAAAATCTTTCTGGATGTAGATTTAATTTCTCATCCAATTTAGGTTTTGTTTAAAAATTTATGTTTTGTGAGAAATAAAATAATTGTATGCTATTACATGAGAACAAATATACCAGTATACTCAACCTAAGACTGTCAGCATTTGTATTGTATGAAATGAGGATTGAATTGAAAAATGGTTTCATTATAATTACAACATGTTGATTTAATTCAATTGTTGATGGATTTTAAATCTCAGTTCATAGTAAAATAGAATAATTATAATCCATAATTAAATAGTAAACCAAATTTGGATTTTTAAAAGCTGCAGTGTTCCAGGACAATTTTCAGTTAGTATTTGTTTCACACAAGTGCATGAATTTTTTAAATCTGTAGAGGAGAAATGATAACTATTTAAAGAACAATATATCTGTGGGCACTTCTCTTCAGCTCAAAATTTATTGGGAACAATTGTTTACAGTCCTGTACAAATTTCATGACAAAAACTTTTGTAGAAACATTTCTGTACAGTTTTATACAAATCAATACTTGAAGAAATTACCATTTATCACAAAGGATACTTTCTTCTTTTTTAAAAGAAGTTTATTAGATGGTTGTGGCTCAGCACTTTTCTAGAGGCAACTCACTCCCTTGGCTAGACAGCTATAAAACACCCACTAAGCAATGGTTGATCTTGTCTGTACCAGCACTGAACACAGCGTAGCAAAATTAGCTTCAAAAGGGTTCCAAATTACTCAGAAAATAAACAACTACATTTCATTGTAGTTACTTTCATTTTAGTATTTGTAGTTGGCATCAAAGAAATAGTATTTGGCAACACTGGAAAAAATCCACTGCTCTGAAGATGTACTGTTGTCCTCTTGCCATCTTGATTTGCAGATAATTCAACTTGCTTCAAACCATAAACAAACTGATTGCACCAGATGAATACCCCACACATTTAACAAAGCAAAATTACATTTTCTTACAATAAGCTCAGATTATCACCTTCTGAACCTCTTCAACAAACATGGACAATTCTGAAGCGGGGCATTTAAAATAAAGATAAAGAAGAGGGAAAGAAAGGGAGAATTGATAAATGTTTTTTTTCTAACAATGTCCACCAAACACAATTAATTTTATTAACAGAAATTTTAATGTTATGAATTTCACTTATCCTGGTCCAGCCAGGTATTTGTGTTAAATGGCATGCAAGCTTCAGATATGTATTGCAGAATCTTTCCATCAATCCTACACATTTGAACAATGAAATGGAACATCTAGAACATATTTCAAGAATCATTGCATCTCCACTGATCAGTCCTGATTGTGTTGCTACTCTCTTGGTTTTTCACTGGATGTGTTCAACTGGAGAAACAATCCACAACAAGTAAAACTGGGATGAATGTGAAAAAATGACACTTTGTGTCAAGGTTGACAAAATTCTTTCCCAATTGGAAAAGTAAATGAGGCACTTGATAATGCAAACCCGAAGGTCTCGCCAAGTAGAGGGTGGGGCTTGCTGCTATAAGTGAGGGTCTGTGTCCCCATGAACTGAATCTCCACCAGAACTGGTCATTTGAAACGAGAGTGGACGTCCTTGGCGTTCTTGTAGTAAGAGCCGATGTGCTGCTCTGTCCATTTCTTCTTGAGTCATGTCTAGAGCTTCTTGCATTTCTCGTGAAGTGTATCTTACAAAGTCAGGATCACAGTATTTGCCAAGGCCTTGTTCCACTAATACCTGAAATTATATGGCAAGTTTATATTAATCCTCTGTTAAAGAAAGTATGCTTTAAAAAATCATCAGAATACTTACTCTGCCAACTAAACTTTCAGCTGAACCCACCACCTCAGGAAAGTTAGGTCTTCGATCAGCTGGACTACCAGGAAGTGAGTGTGATAAACGCTCAGTAGCCAGACTTCCATTAGATTCACCTGTTCGAGACACTGAAATTGAAAAATAGACAATGTTGAAAAATTTTAATTGCATTGTCTAAATAATACTTCAAAGAATAATAAGAGAGAATATTAGTGATCATATTAGTGACATGCTAAATGCTGAAGGCACATAAATTGCATTATTATCCAGTGCAATGGTTAATTAATACAAATAACTGTCATGCTTTTATGGTCACATCCTAAAGCATATAATGTATATGAAAAAGTTAAAAACACATTCACAAGGGCAGGTGAGGAACAGTCATGCATTTCTCAATTGAAAAGCATTGCTGTGTTGCATTTTTACTCGAGGATGCAACCTTGAAAAGCAGAACTGTCACTTGAACTAATATCCATTGTACTGTGTATGCTTGCAGGAGAAAGGGCAGGGGGGATCTGACCTCTGCCGTGGAAGGAAGCCCTGTGAGTGAGGGGGGAGCGTCGCCCATGCACTTGTGTCAGCACTGGCACCACTGCGTCAGGCACGAAGCTTGCCATTGCCACTGCCATAGCTTGTGCTTGAGCCATCTTCAATCCACTTGCAATGCGAGAGAAGCTGGGCGATGTTTCTCGGGTGTCTCGTCCCTCTCGCCCCATGCAGCCCAGGCGGAACGAGCCCCCCCCAACCCCTCTTGGGACTCGCCGGGGAGGTGGCGTAGGGGGGGTCAGCTCAGGGCTGTATTCGTCCTGCAGACTGTAAGGCAGGAGGGGCCACGTATTACATGTTAGTAGGAGCTCCAGGCACCAGGGAAAGGAAACAAGCCACTCGCACGCAGCACACCATGCTCCTCACTATATCCCCCACTCCCGCTTACCGTAATTGTTGGGGTGAAGAAACTGGACCCCGCTGAGTTTGCTGAAATTTGCACAAGAGCAAAGGATAGTTGGAGATAACATTATGTGAAAACTATGTGAGCAATATAAGCTGTTCTAGTTATTACAGAGTTTGATTAAACAGTATGTTACTTTGGAAGTTCTTTATTGAACCATGATTGATTCCACGCTTCTTTACTTACTCTATCACTTGATATGGTCGATAGCCCTTCTCAGGATCACCATTGGAAACAGTCAGAGGTCGAAGAGGAATGGATTCTTCTTCCTTGGGCCCACCAACATCTTGCACTGACATTGCACTGAAACAAGTAGAAATTGTGGACCTTGTCCATGAGTTTACTGTGTACTGATCAAGTTGTGTTGCATTGATTCAGTTGTGTTGGTTATGCCGTAGTTTCCTTGGCTCTCTTTTACTAAGATTATTCTAATGGGAAATTGATCTGAACCTCCATGTATTTATAATAAGAGGTAACTAGAAATTCTACCATGTCATATCATCTAATAATATTTATTTAGTAGTATATATCACTCATTCGTTACAGCTACTACTGCAAAATTCTGATTTTGCCTATTTTGAGTCAATAGTGAGATGCCATTGTTTAGGAGCTCTTTTAATGATATGGTTATTCTACTACACTTAAAAAAAATGAAAAGAGAGGAAGAACTAGTGCCACACCTACATTACATTCATGAACTTGAAATATCAAATGTGTCTTGTGAATACATCATTGTTGCAGCAAGGTACAATATGTTTCAAGAGAATGGAGAATAAACCCTTAGCTACTGAGGAGTGAAATTTTCAATATTTTCTTGTAAAGTCTGAAGAACTCCACAAATTTTGTTGGAGAGTTTGAACAGAATGTTTGAATCATGTTTGGTTGGACAGCACCAGAAATGTAATTTATACCAAGCTAAGAAATGTGTCTACATTCTATCAAATATAACTTTGGGTAATATTCTATGAAATGTAACTTTGGTTGAAAGGAATTATGATATATTTAAGAATATATTAAAAATTGTTAATGTTTAATATTAATTTACTGAGGATATTAATGAAAAAGTATAAAAATCATTTTTCTTTGTATTACAGACTTATAACAATTGAGGTTAAAACTTAAATTCTCACTTTATTCTTTAGTCCTGCAAAAGTCTGGTGCTTACTTTATATTAATATTTTTTCACATACATGTTTAAAAATAATTAAAAGAAGAAATGAACAGAACCTGGAAACATTTGTCTTGTTCATAGACTATGAAAAAGCATATGACAGAATAAATAGGAAGATGCTATGGAATGTCCTTATGGAAGAAAACTGAAGAACACACAGTAAAAGCAGTTAGAAGCTTATATGAAAAATCGAATGTCACAGTACAAGATGCAAATGAAGGCACATCTACAGCAATTCCCACTAATGTGGGCCTCAGACAAGGCTGCCCTCAATCACCTCTACTGTTCAATATATACATGAACTATATCATGAAGATATGGAAGAAGTAATTGAAAGGAGGCATTGCTATGGGGCGAGGTCAAGAAATAGAGACCATGCAATTGTATTGACATCAGAGGATGAACCGCAAATGGCAACATATAGACTCAACAACATTATAACGAAATATGGTCTCAGAATATCAACAACGAAAACTAAAGCAATGGGCTTCAAAGGCAAAGATCATATAAGGACAAAAATAGTAATTGAAAACAAAATAATAGAACAAGTGTCAAGCTTTACCTACCTAGGAAACAAAATTTCAAAACAGGAACAGGATTTTGAATCAAAGTTGGCAAACTACAACAAAATCAATGGCTGTATAAATAGACACTTCCAACATATGACTACAGAAACAAAAATTATACTCCACATCATTTCCAAACCTACACTTCTCTATGGAAGTGAAACTGGGATACTGAAAAAAAGAGATAGACAAAGAATTGAAGCAGCCCAAATGAGATACCTGAGACCAATATTAAAAGTGACAAGGAAAGACAAAATAAAAAATAAGGAAGAAACTAAAAACCAAAACATAATTGAAGACTTGGTAACATTTCAGAGGAAATGGCAAAAACATGTAAAAAGAATGAAAATGAACAGGATACCAAAACAGGTGCTAAAGTACAGACCGAGAGGCGTAAAAGAAAGAGGCCGGCCAAAGAAGAGATGGGAAGACCAGGAACACCTTAGCAGTGACTAGGGGACTACTGGTAGAATAGGAACAGGCCATTGGGCCTATACCTAAGTAGCTCATGATGATAATGATGACATACATGTTTAAGCATTACATGAGCTTTCCTAAAAAGCCTAGAACATAAAAAACAATAACTTCTTATTAAAAGTACAGATTCTGTGTGTGCTCTATCCCTTGCACTATTTGCTTTATGCCTTGCAGTAACACTCTGAGTGTTATGGAGTCTCCTTGACTCCTGTGACACTTTAGAAAACAATCATTTCTACAGAGAAAGTTTGAACAATAGTGAGCAACTGCATTTATGTTTGACACAATACAAGAGGAAGGCACTAAGAAGAAGAATATTTTGAAGTAAAAATTCTAATGGAAATCTAAACATTTATTTCACCTGGCAGTATGACAGACTCCACCTCAGCACCAGAGGGTTAATAATTATTAGTATGATAGCCTGTATCAGACCAGCACTGAACTTTTCAATATATATTTTATATTATTGGCCTATAAAATGTTTGTATAAATTCTTTGGAAGCACTGAAAACTTTTCTGAGTTACATGAAATTTTCTGAACTCACCTTGTTATATGCGGAACAAGAGCACTCTTCGTTATGCTTGTGATGTGATTCATGCCTTCTGTGACAGCTCTCTGAATTGAATTATAAGGCAGGTAATCTATTGAGTTGGTTGGAGATACCTGAAATAAGAATCATTAGATCATAAAGATACAATTTTACCCTCTCTTTGGAAATTTTGAAGACCATTAGTAGTTCTGAAAGCTAAACTTCAGCTTCAATTCATTTAAGGAAGTGCATTCTGACCACTGTACTATTCAACACCATACTACTTGCCTTTGTGAGTTCTATAATTGTGCTAGAAAAATCTTTTCCAATTATTTGATTTTGATAAATTTGATAATCAATTTTTTTTGTTAAGACCTGAGAAATCCTTTATGAGCTATCCTGAATTCATTTTTCATGGTTTATGTTCCATCAGATCTATTAACATAACCTTTATAATTGCTTAATTGCTTTACAATTTTTTTATTACTCTTGTGAGTTGTAATTGAATTACAACAGAATTTCTTAATAGATAATTTTCCACACCCAAAAATGCATTCTCATTCCCACAGAAGCTTACCCTCCACTGTACAATACTGCAGATAATGAACATAGCTTCTTTTTTCTGGCATACAGTACTGCAGGTAATGCATGTAGCTTAGTGCATGTATTATATAACAGAAAGACTGATTTTGATTTTGATATTCTTGTTTTGATGATTTACATATTGCACTTTTATATTTAACCAACTTTCATTGTTAAGGATATTTTAACCATATTTACCTTCTGAATAATTTTAGAAGTACGTAAAATATTTCCCTGAGAAAAGATTTGTACAAATGTTAATCCATTTTGACATGATATTGAAATGTTTAATTACACACGATAGTGAAAACTTAATTATTGGTACATGTGAAAAAGCATTCTACCCATTTAATGCTGTTTTAACTCATTTTGTACAGAGCTGGGGTTATATAGTTCAGTCAAAATTTACAAAAAGTTTATATATCTCTCCAAAACTATTTTTTCTATTGATACTCCTTAACTGTTAGTTTAACATACAGTATATTAAATAGTTCATATAGTCTACTTAAGTGCCCTAGCAAAAATCAATATGTGTATAATGTTGTCCTGTTGGTAAATCTATTGCAATGTAATTAGCATCAGGTTGCATTGGGTGCATGTACAATACAATCTGAAATATCAATTGTGCTATTTCTGCATGCGGAACGAATTTAGGAAGCAAAGTGCAAATTAGTTCAGCATTCATGATGATGTCATGCCTTTTATAAGAATTAATTATTTAAGCTTATGCTAAAGAAAAAGTGAAACTATAAAAATTAGCACAACAAATATACTTCTATGATGCACAAATAAAATGAGAGTATGAACTCAATTGTATACATCATATACTTATGTAAGCACTTTGTAGTGACAATAGCATACACTTCTGTAGATGAAGCAGTGAACTACAAGCATAACACATCTGAAACAGCTATGTGCTCTTTTGTATCAACTAGAACAATATTTGATTGCTATATACTACTATATTTGGTTGTTGTGTTCTTTAGAATAATTGTTACTAGTACGTTGAAATATGTAATGAAACAGTCAGTTATGCATTATTTTGGCAGATACCAGTTTTTTAATGTTCTTTATAATGTGAATTATTTGTAACACAAGTGATGAGGAAGGAATAAGTAAAATGGAAAGGATTTCTAATAAACTAATGATGTACCTATTAGGTGAAACAATGACAATGGATTAAAGAATGAAGCATAGAAAAAAGGATTTTTGTTTTTTATTTTGGAGGAAACGTTATTGATTTGATGAGTGATATTACTTTAGTGAATATCTATACTAAAATGAGCGTATTATATTTGTTATTTCAAATCAAGAAAGTTAAATGTGATCTTCACAGACCTCTTTCAAATATCTTTTGTGAATCATAACATTATTTAAATCTCTGATAAAAAGTGCACGGTAGATAGTTTTATTCTTTGTCAATTATTTATGCATTCCAATTCTACTGCATTGATCTGAACTGAAGTGACCATGAAAGCGTAATATCATGGCCCTCTTGTCCATGCACATCATGCCTATCACTTCAAATGTAAATCTAAGGTTTCTGACTTGCCTTTAAAAGCCATGTGCACTATGTCATGCTTATTCTATTTCTTTCTGTATGTTCTTTTTCCTTTTTCCCCAGCTTTCATATGTTTCTTGCAGTCTTTCATGCTTTTACAGACATATATGCCCAAATGCTTTAACATCAGTTGCCTTTACATACACCTGTATGTTCACATATTCAGGATGATTCGTTTCATCCATATAAATTTTCCCTCAATGGGTTCATAACTGATTCATAGGTGGAAAACAAATTATCCCAGGATTAGCTTTCTCACGGGTATCTGGTACTTCTAAAACTGCTTCCCACCAAGAACCAATGAGTTTCATGTCTGAAGGGTGCTCTGCTGATCGACAATGTGTCCAGATGGTGTGGATACAGAGCCAGTTCTTTGACCCCAATTAATGGAATTAAAAAGTTAGCATTTTGTCACCATGTGTCAAGAAAATTAATTTTTTTCCCTCTTTAAGTGTAGAGCACAGTGAAATGCATTATCATACAGTCTGCTGATGTTAGCTTTCCTAAACCAATAGATATCTCTGAAAACAGAGCTCTTTACCAGAGCATTTGCCAGCAAAATGTCCATGGAGTCTTTTTATCAATACAATATTCAGAAAATATTGATGAGTTTAGGTGGAAGAAACTAATTTTCTTGTACAGTAAATGCGTGTACAGATTATTTACTAAAGCATACATTTTTTCTTTCAAAATCATATGGACCAGATGTCTTGCTCATGGAATTACAAAGACTCTTTGTCTCATGAAATTTTCAGTTTAACATTTTCAATGATTTAAGTACACTTTCATGTTCACATACATATGTTCCTTGGCTTTCTGTCGAATGATGACCTGCAGATGTTCATAAAGTTATCATATATCTTTATACAGTATCTTTCAATTTTGTCACATTTCAAATGTCCACAAGAAAATATCCACGTGTTTGTTTATATTCACTGTCAATGATTTAAATTATTTAGTATTTCATTTCATTTTAAAATTTTCTCATGTATAATTATTTTGCAGTTATTAACATTAAAATCATTCCCCAGAATGATCAGGATATATTTTTATAACATGAAGTCAAAGATTAAGATTTAGCCATGACATTTATTTTTAAACAATGGATGTAATTTAATTTGTGTGAGAAATTTGTTATTAGGGAGATTCTGGATTTTGATGACCTAAAATTGTTTTAATAAATATGCATAAAATCTTACCCAATTACCAGTTACGTCATGAACATTTTAAAAAAATAAAGGGCAGATGTTCTAGTCTGAAGTAGGTCAAGCAGAAAATTTAATTCATACAAGCAAATGCAAATAATTTATCTGCAAAGAATTTAAATAAAATTTTAAACTGCTGATTGTGAAATATTAATTTATTATTTTTATTACAAAAATTAGTGTCAACTGTAGGTCAACTGTTTGGGAGCTACTTCAGGCTAAGCCATTTTTGCCTACAGATGATGCTTAAAGTGGTACACAATATTTCTATTGAACTTAGTCAACGAGCATGGTGTTCATATGTACCTTTTTATGTCTCCACAAATTGTTACATATTATGAATGAAAACCACAAAACACATTATTAATAATCCCATATCATTTTGTACTATTTACTAAATCTTTTGCTTTATTGTACAATTGCAGTTTCTAACAAACAATAAAATCAGGAAGTAGTCATTATTATGCAATTCAATCTTGTTGTCAAATACCTCAAGCTTTGAAAACATAAACGAACTCTCATCAGAGAAGAAATAAATAAATAAAAGATAAGGAAAAAGTAAATGAAGCCATGAAAACGAAATTATGAAAATAATTTTTAAAAATTAATTAAAAGAAGTATCTGAGAAAGATATAGTTCTGTAATTCAAGACAAATACTTAAGGTTTATATACAAATTTAAGAGTAGTCATAATACCACAAGTTAAGAATGCCTATGAAAGATGACGTGTCATCAAAATCCAGACTCTGTTAAGAACAATATGTAAAGTAATATTCACTGTTTATATTAATATGTTCTCTGCTCAATGTGCTAATGGTGACAGCACAACTTTTTGGACATTTTGGCTCACATTATTAAATCTCATTTACTCTCCATAATGTGTCATCTCATTTGTTATTTATTCGTAACGTATGTCTATTTATGTGGTTTCATAACTCGAGCATCAATTATCATTAACTTTTTGTAACTTTGCCCATTTGCGATTTTTGTAACTTTGCCCATGAGGGGCCGTCTTCACAATGGAATATGTCAAGGTATTTCATGTCTTTCTCAGTCATGCCACTAGATATCGCGTGATCGCGACCGTAACAAGCAGTATTTGCGATCATACGACATCTAGTGACATGACCGAGAAAGACATGAAATGCAGTGTGATATTCTATCGTGGCCATAGGGGCTTGAGTGGCAGAGTTATAAAAATCGCACTAAAGCAATAAAATTTGTTTATTAATTTAATTTAAAAGTTATAATAAGGGAACAAATTTTCATGTAATTACATGTTTTTAAGGGAATAAGTTACTTGCATTCAATGATATTTTTTAGTTTACAAGACATTCTGAATTATTAGAAATATTTTTACTTAAAATATTTTGGTATAATTATGTATTTTACCTATTACTACAGATTTCATTGCATTTTAATATTTTATACAGCGAAATGGAACGTTTCAGGTGCACATTTGCAATATATGTTACAGAATCATCTTTCTTACTAAGCAGTGCAATGCATCTGTACTTCTATGACCACCATATCTGTCAAACTTACACCTCCACCACACACACACACACACTTCTTGAAAATTGTGAACTCAGTGTCAAGGATGAGCGGATGTTTATGAAGAAGAAGTAATTTATATGAAGCATTTGCTCATCTTTCAAACCAGATTCATAATTTGATCAAAAAAAACAAAAAACAAAAAAAAACAACAAAAAAACAAAACAGATCATTGTCATATTGTATTGTTGGATTTGATTTTGGGGATGGTATGTTCCCTTTAACCCCCCCCCCCTACGGATTCTATCACTGGCTACATGGTACTGCTATTCACTTGAGCACCAGCTCCTCAAAAACCACATTGTAAATGCATATATATTGTGTTTTTCAATTAAAACTTGTATGTGTTGTGAAGTATAGGGTAGAATTACTTCTGAAGGGGTAGAACTTTCTTTCAGACACTCCAAATCCATACTAAGATCTGACTGGTGACATTTATGTTTGATAAATGCTTATATATAGAGATTTTAAACACTATAATGGATTTTTATTTCATATAGTTATATAGTTTCTATTTTTTCTTACTTATTTTGGAAAATATAAATACATATACATGTATGTATTTTGCATTTATTTTTACAATAAATTCTGTTCCCTAGTCATAATGTATGAACATTTTGTATTTTTGCTTTATTTTTGGTGGTTGCATAAACATCAAGGACAAGGTTATTGCGTAAACATAAAGTTATCTGAAGTACAAGTTTACAGAAATCTTTTTTTAATCACATACTCACTTGCACTATTTGCTACCTGTTTTCAAGTATGTTAAAAAATTCATACAGGCAACTTCGGTCCATAAAAAGTAACTAGATGAAAAGTAAAATTATAAAAACTTTAAAAGTATTAACATGGTTATGCTAGGAGGTATAGCCAGAGTAGCAAACTATATAAAGGGCAACTCCATTTAGTTGCTTTTTAAGACAGTACGTTGGTCATATATCTTTTAAAGCTTTTGCTTTTGAAAAAAGGTAGCAAATAGCACCAAGAAACATTGTTCAAGTAATATGATTAAACAAATTCATCCACTAAAATTCATGTGATTTTAATCCCTCAAGACCTATAAGAAAATTCTATATGTATTATAATTGACATTTTTGGGGTCATTGAACTCTCTATTATTAATCTGGAAGTTTCCCAATCAATACTCTGTTGTTGACAGAGATTATAGAAGCAGGGTTACATAAAACCTAGGCCTTGCCTCTTATTGAGCTGAAGTATCCTTCATTGTGTACAGACTACCTTCAATTCTCAGGAAGGTCCTATTTCTCATTGAATAGCATGTTGGAAACTTATGGTCCACAAATGGTGGCAGAAAGTGTCAATGTGACTATTTCTGCAATTTTCTGCCTGACAGTTTTTTTTTAACTAAAAATTGATAGCTTCTTATTAATTTAATCGCAGAATATTGTGTGAAATTGAATGTCAGGGAGATAGAATCTTACTCCTACATTAAAATATCATTAAGTTCTCAAAACAGCATTACATTTTTTTGATTATAAATTCTAATTCTGTAATGAACTAACCAAGTAAGTTTTAAAAGTCATTGACAAAAATAATTTTACAAATGTGTTCTTTCTTATGTATAGTTAGGCATTGCTTTATTTTGATATTTTGTTCAACATTATTGCCTGTGGACTGCGTATTTAACAGAACTTCAAAAGTGCCATTTTTGTGTCCTTAATAAATTCAAGATCAATAAATGTTTTTGATTTTTTTAAAAAATTTATTTATTTTTTTACTTGGAGTATGCAGTAGAACTAGAGTACCAGACAATGAAGTGATGCCGAAAACTACTATTCTATAATATTTTAAACTATTTTTGAACCTTCAATATCTACTTTAGTGAAAAGCATTGTGTCCACGTTACAATGCAAAGTTTAATTTTTCTACTTCTACTTCTTAAAATTGGTAACTAATTTACTTCTTATATTTGATAATTGATTAGATATTACTTTCTAATGCTTAGTTAAATTTAAGATTTCTTTAAAGAGAGAATTCAGTACTTTATTCTAGTGTATTCATTTATATCTGCACTACCATTGTACTTCTTATCATATTTTAAAAAATCTATTTACATTTTATGTTTCTAGCAACTCAATTTTTACAAGCAAATGCTACATCATGCAAACAACAGACTGACTACCTTTCTAAGATTTCTGCCCGGTACATCCAAGTGATTCATCTGTGGAAGAAAAGTAATCAATTCTGAACCAGGAAATTTTGTGTTTCTATGGCAGTGCGACAATGTGCTCACAGGTGGAGTTGCACAGTAGGATAATAGTCTGTCTAAGCACTCAAGATCTCACTTAGCTCTGACACTAGGAAAAACATTGATGGCAGCAAAATGTAATGAGGACTGAATTCCGTTGATGTTGATTAAATGTTGGACATTCATGCAACATGGAAGCAAGAAGCGTAGGGGTGAGATGAATGTGGACTGCTGGAAAAGGAGGAACTGCGAGACATTCTATGAAACATATTCAGTCAAAGCATTAAAACAATTATTCTACTGCCTGCACAACTTTATGTACAGTCAATAAATTTACTGAACCTTGCTCAGAGAAAGATAGTACAGAAACAAGAAATTAGAGAAAATCGAAGAAATTAATGGCAAAGGTTGGGAAAAAGAAACAGAATTTTAGTTCTTTTTCATTCTATAAAGGCAATAGCTGGAAAAATAACATGACGGACAGAGTGAAAATGGTATTTTGGAGAACATGAATTCTATGTAGTCCTTAACAGGTGCCCAAATAGAGGATCAAACGAAGATTTATTTTACAACTTAAATGATTCATTTTTTCACTGTTTAAATAATAGTTTTATACTTTTATATTTCTTGTCAATGAATCAGAATCTTACTGCTTCCTCTAAAATCATGACATTTATAAAACTATTACAAAATAGTAATATCATCTTTTAAAATTTTAACAGGAAAATGAAAACACAAAAAAAACAAAAAAAAAGGGAAGGGATAAATTGTTCTGTATTTTTTTTGAACATTTGATTACCTCAATATGACAATATCCTTTTGCTGTCCTATTTCAGTTGAAATGAATGTGTGTTCTGAGAAAATCCTCTAGTGTTCTCAACTAGTTTTGCCAATTAGATTGAAAGCAAGTTTAATGATACTTTTTACTTTCTTGCCTTACTTGTAAAAAGTAAAGTATTGAAATGTGTGCTGGAAAACAGTAATTTTCTGACAGAAAAGGTCTTATTGTGAAGCTCTGGTAATGAAGTGAAGTGACTAAGTCTTGTTCCTAAACATAGTAAAATACTTCCTCCAACACACTGTGTAGTCAGATTCCATGTACTATGGGCCCTTGATACCAAAATGTGGCCTGCATTGCCATTTATTGTGGTTTGTGAAAGGTGATAAGTCAAAGTGAAAGTCCTGTGCAATCACAACCTTGGGCAAGAACAACGTGCCCCTAGCGCATGCACCTTGCTGGGGTCAACACTCCTCTTTAATGTAAAAATGTTAGGTGAAGTTTAGATTTAGGAATTTTTTCTAGTAAATTCAGAAATTAAAAATCATCCCAATTTGATTCACTGCTTGATGCATGGAAAGGCCTGATATCACGCATGGTTCCATCTCTCCCTCCCATTTCAGAGCAGTCTGGCAAAGTGCCGAGATCAGCATTATGGGGAAGTCAGGAATAGATTGCCTGAGTAATGAAAAGATGCCCGCAATCATATTGAAGGTTTTAGTTGTGGCCTTTGAGGCCTTGCAAGTTGGACATCCCTGGCCTAAACCATTCAGCTGATTTTCTCTGAAATTGATATATATTTCCTGATCAATCTCAATAAACTTAATTTTTGCAGATTCTTTATGTGAAGCCTCAACATTTTCAAACTTTTCTCAAAAATGGCATTAAATTTTTCCATTAAATTATATCCTCAGATAAAGGAAAGGATGCTTAAGAGAATGGCGCAGGATTAATTTTGTCAAAATCCCCGATTTTTTGAAAATTGCAAAACTTCAAAATTTTTATGGCATCTACCTACAATTACAATATTGGAGATAGGGATTTTTTCCTCAATAAAATCTGGATGACAGATCTTGAAATAAGAACACATACAATTTTTAGAAAATTCAAGTTTTTGTGTAAATTTAAAAAACAGCTCCAAATCTTTTCTTTAAATGTTCTCTCTTCATATATATCAAAAGAATAGAAAAAAAAATTGGCGGTAGTCCGTTTTGGGGGAACTCTCTGAATTTTTGAAAATTTATCATTTCATAAATACAATACTGATGACAGAGATTTTCTTTTTCAAAGAAACTCTGTTCAGAAAATCAAATCTTTAGAAAAGTTCAAGTACAAATATTTGAAAAAATGAGTTTTCATGCAATTTCTACTTGAAGTTAATGCAAATTATAAAAAAAACAAACATTTTTTTCAAAACCACTCCAAATTTTTTATTTAACTAACCTCCATGGATAGGAACAAGAGACACCTAAAAGAATGTCATACGTCTCATTTTCATTGAACTCCAAATTTTTGAAAACTGCAAAAATTAAAAATAACATAAGGAAGTATGTGCTTATAGTAGCATCACTAGTTTTACTTTCTTTTCATTTTTACTTCCCCTCAGCTGTATGTAGTATTGAGGAAAAATATTATATTCAGCTAAAAAAATTCAAGATCTAGATTATTTTTTGGTAGAAAATGTGTATTGAAGACCCCTTAGGAAAAAGTGATTTTTACCATTATGTCTGGATGAATGGCTGGATGGATAGATGTGTGTCATGCATAATTTGAGCACATCAAAAGCTTCTGACTTGGTATACACATTCAGAATAAGGTCTTTTAGATCAAAGATCATTAAGATATTATACATTTTGGAGTTACTTCGTATACTTTTGGAAAAATTCTGCACAAAAGATTTCAAATGTTGTTTTTAATTCTTTTGCTCAAAAGTGGACAGTGTGTACTTGTAAAATATACTAAAAGGCCGGTTTTCATTAAAACCCTGAATTTTTTTTAAATTGCAGAAGTTTAATTTGTTTTTAAATCTGTCATTTTTAAAACTTTTATTACTGAGCTTGAGATTCTTAATACTCTGCAATTTTAGATATTTGATTAATTTTATGTAGAGTTTTTCAAAATATTAGTAGTTTGCACATAATTTTGAGCAAATTGCAACAAAGATATGTAAATATTATGTTCTACATTTGCTGGAGGGTTAGTTAATTTTGAGAAATTTATTTATTAATGAGTGTGAAGGTGAGAATATTAAATCTAAAATAACACTTTCAAGTAATTCACAACGCTAGGATGAAACATTTTGGTATGCAACACAACCGCTGTGGAACTCTTGTTATGAATGTACAAAGGAAATGGAAGGTAATGAGATATTGGAGTACAAATCTACTACAAAATAATTCAAAAATTTAAATCTCATTAGCTAACATTAATCTTGAAAATTTACAGGAATTTTGCTTCAAACTTACTAATAGAAAAAATTTGATGAAACTTCGATGTATAGTAGGTGGATTGAATTAATGGAAAATGAAATTTTAGGAAGATGATGTAAAGTATGCACCAAATTTATTTTCTGCTTGGGAAGTCTTGGCTGTTACCTCTCAGGTCATGTAATGCATGATAGTTCTCATGATGCAGCAAGTCACTGCCTGAACTAAACTGACAAAGAACAAAAATAAATGAAATCTTATAATCATAATTCTTAAGTCAAAAACTTAATTAAGTGCATGTTATTAATGATTCAATATTCATATTATCATACTGCAAAATTAATTTGTAATTAATTTACTGTTTATATAATTTTGGGCACCTGTTATATCTGTTCAAGTATTGTAATTCTATTTTTTCCGTTGTTGTGAGACAAGGTGTTGTGTGATGTCTAACACAAAAATTGAACAAGTTAGTTAATGCATATCGTCTTCTTTGTATGTCATCTCAGTTGTTTAATTTTTCAGTAACTCTCTTAGAATGATGGAGTTGGCTTCCAAGGGAACTGCCATGGTTGTAACTGTTTTATACTGTGAATTCAACGAGCATTTCCAGCTGAAGATAGCAAATTTTATAGGCCATGCAACCAGACTTAGGTTGAAAAATGTGTTCTTGTTGTGCAGTAAAATCTCTTACTCATCAATTTTGTGTTGGTTTCCTTCTCTGATTCAGTCAAGCTTGTTGCTTCCCAAGTACAATGGTCTGATAACTACTAAAAATAATGAATAGTTACATCATCTCACTTAAGAGTTAGAACTTTAGATCAAGTACATGACAAATTTATGATATGTAGGAAGGGAAGTAAAACTACATCAAAATAACAGCAATCAGTATGATTTTTTTTAAGTGGTACTAATCAGTACATCATTCATTATAATATTAAGTTATACACTTTCACTAATATGGTTGGCAATGTCTTAGTACCATATTATTTGAACAGGTTCATTGAACCACCTTTCATGTTCTAAAAATATTTCTCTCTCAATTCAGTATTAAGTTATTTGAAGAAAGAAGTGTGAAAAAAGAAAAATCATTAAGACTAATGTTTGGGAAAGTTACAAAATGAATCTAGTAATTTTGAATAAAAATTGAAGGAATTACATTTAATTATATATTTTTATAAGTGGATAAAGAATTAAACAGCCAGATGCTAAAGAGGAGAACATTTGAACTACTAAAAGATACTAATTTGAGTCTGGGATGAAATCAAGTTTGAAGTGTTTGTTTAATTAATTTTTTTTCCCATTAATATGCAATTACATTTTTTCCGTGTCATTTTGCATTAATTCACTACTTATGAATTTTGACTTCTATAATGAAATGATCTTAAATGATTTCCATAAATCTTTAAGAATAATAAACCAAAAAATTTCAAATACAGTCAGGACCTCCTTATACTCAAATCTGATGATGCCTTCAATAATATTCGATATATAAGAACTTCACTATACAGAAATAATTATGAAATTTTTTGCAATTGCTTTTAAACAATTTTGAAAAAATTTGGTGAAATGGAAAAGTCAACAACAAATAATTAACAGATGTTTTAATCATTCATACCACCTGTACAGTAATATGAAATTAGTAATGTGAATGTACCTGATCAAATCATTGAACTGTCATCAGAAAATAAGTTCAATGTACAGGAATGTTTTTAAACAGAATTTTCAAGGGACAGGAAAATAATTCGATTTGTAGAGAATTTCGATATATAGAGGTTCGATATATGGAGGTCCTACTGTGTATGGAGATTCAGTAGATTAAACTTTGTATTGTATTTTTTACAAATTATATGAAAACAAATTGTTTAAGTTTGAGGAGAGATGTTTTTAGAAGTTTCATTTTTCCATTTCCAACTCTAATAATTTAATAAAATATAATATTTGCTCTTTTTATATTATTTGCATTGAAATTTCATTTCGCTGTCTAAGTAAAATTCATCATAATTCACATATAATGTGAACCATAAATGCAACACCTATGAAAGAATATGCAATTTTACCTACCTTGATCTGAGTCGAGTTTACTTTAAGAGAACGGGCTCGGTGAAAGCCCTCCATGTCCTCTACGCATGGAAGACCAAACACTCCCGAAAAGAGAGTGATTACGCTGGAATTTCAAAAAAAGGATTATGAAACTGAAGTGAAAATCAGGTGAAAACTACTTGATTTGTGTTCCTTGCAATATTGGTACATACATACTAATTTTAATAAGTAGTTGCTAAATTAGTACTAACTTTATAAGATTTTTACATACCCTATGCATTGGTTCTGGATTGTCATCAATTAGTTCTTCAAGGTTTCCTGAAATCGCTCTCTTCAACTCAGGCCCCGCATCATGCAAAGTTCGAAGTCCAGCCTACAATTATTTGCAAGAAATAGTAAGAATATGCGGAACCTTCTCAGAAACTAGATATTTTCTTTGGAATTCATTTAATTACCTGAAGAGTAACAGTGTTATGAGATTCTTTATCTCCGTCTTTCAGTTCTTGCTCTTTCCTCTTTTTAAAGCGTCTGAAATAATCTTGAATGAGGAATGTAGCATAAAATTTACCCACTGTTACTTCATCATCAACTGTAATGAACAGATATTGTTAAATTTGCAAATATCTTTTAATCACATGGCTGTGTACAATGCACAATAGTTTTCCTTCCCTCTTTGAGGATTTTTTTCTATTTAAGACTTTACCTCCTGGTGGTGGTACTACTTGATCAAGAAGTTTAGGACTTGTTCGTTTCCAGATTTTCTTGATAACTGCTCTCAATTCTGCATTTGCATCATCTATATTTCCTTCAGTTTTTATTCTCAATGATGTACGAACAACAGCAAATAATGTTGCATTAAATAGGACAGTGCCGTCACTATTCAGAGGCATATTCATTGATACTAGCCTCTGCAAAAGCATGAAAACTGATAAAATACTATTGCGAGATAAATTGTTTAATCAAGCATATAATACAAAAATATAATTTAAATATTAATGTAATACTCAAATATTCATGCAAATATTAATATAATGTAAACATTTAATGTACCTTGCAAGCAACTCTGTGAGGACAGAGTTTACCAAAACCTAAAGGTGGAGGAAATCTTTCTTAATAGAGTTACTACGTCCAAATGCTTTATACGGCCTTTAGCATCTGGATCATATTCACTCCATAAGCGAATAAACTCATCCAAATGATGTGGGCCCAGAATTGACCAGTCTCTTGTAAGGTAATCAAAATTATCCATGATGACAGCAACAAATAAATTAATGATCTGAAACCCAAAAAAATATTGAATAATTTGCCTGATTTTTATTTTTAACAGTGCTATTTTAATGGAATTTTTGAAATAGGAAACCATCTCAAAGGTTGCAGAAGATACATGAAAATCATCATATTTATCAAGAGTTTCACTGAAAATTTCCTTTTATTGGCTTTCCCTTAAGTCACTGTTCTGCTTAGTTTCAAAAGTCTATAGATTCAAGTTCATGTATTTTTCAGGATAAAATTATATAACCTATGTATTCTTCCTTTATTTTCATTCTTATATTTAATAAGCTGGTACTCTTCAAATGAAAGTATGTACATTTTGGTCTTGCTCAAATGAAAAATTGTCATTTCAGAACTCCAGATGTTATTATGAATGCAAAAGGATATAAATATTAATTTCCAAAAGTTATTTTTAATATTTATAATAAAAATTTCAGCATTTTGATAGTAATGACTAGGGCCCGGATGTTTATGACATATCATATATATTTTCTTCGCGTTATTTCCATGGAAAATGTAAGATAAGCGTGATTTTATCTACAATGATGAAAATTATGCAATTTTCATATCTCATATAAAGTCATATTTTGGCTTTTTTATCCTTTGGTCATTTTCCATTAATTTTTCATATTATGATAATATTTTTTCATGTATTTTCATATTTTTGTCATATTTTTATTTTTTTGATTCTATTTTTGCATACTAACTTGCAGTTGTCTCAAAGAGATTTTTCATATCTTCTAATTACAAGTTTTTGTCATACAAAACTGTTTGTCTTTCCAATAAATATGGTATATGTATGTGAATTAGGGGAGTAAGCTATATAGATGAAGAGAAAGGAAGGGTAGATGCGAAGGAATTGTTAGTTTAGTTTTGTCAGGTTTTGTGCCAAGGTCAACTGCTTCTATACAATTTATTTAATAACTTTAGCAAGTAGAATTGTCTTTATGGGGTGCCAAAGAAGAAGGTGTAAATTCTGACTGTGCTAGATTTTGAAAGTATATTTTCAATATATTTTCAATTTTTAATATAATAGTTATTTAAACAGTGGGAAGATTTTGAAGATTTCGAAAATGCATCCAAAGAGTTTTAAGTCATATTGATGGTCATACTTTCATATTTTTTTAGGTCATAAATGCTTGCATACATCTAATATTTTTAGATGATAAAAATCCAGGTCTGGTCATCTAGGCCCTAGTAATGACAATTAAAATAATAATATTTATGATGTGATTAATTATTGGTTTTATAAGAAAGAGAGAAACATTCTCATACATACAAGAAAAGAACAAAGTACGTAAAATGATATGAAGTAAATGTAGGCAATATCTGAACCACAAATATTGGCAGGATCTTCATCAGATTTTTTGTCACATTTTACATTATCAATAGCTGCACATGCCAACATAATTTCTTGCCAAGCCTCGCCTGAAAGTATAAAAAGTTTGGAGAATTAATTTAACAGTTTTGTACAATTAATATTTGAACACTGCTCTAAGTAAATAATTTACCTGTTGCTGAACGGAAGAGCACAAGCACTGCTTGTGGAAAAGTTTGGAAATTATTGTTACGATGTATTGCTGTTTCTTCATCTAGAGCAATTTTTCCAAAGAGCTGTAATGACAAGTCAAAATTAATTTTTAATTATTTAGAGGTAATGAGAAATATTTGACAATATTTAGAAAATTACCTGCATTCCAATAACAGCATAAATGAAGAAAAGCATAACAATAAGAAGAGCGACATAAGGTAGAGCTTGGAAAGACTTAATGAATGTCCATAGGAGAGTTCTTATACCTTCCCCTCGACTGAGCAATTTAACTAATCTCATTACTCTAAATAATCGGAAGAAGTTAATTGATATCATTGTTGATCCAGGCTGTAAAACAAAATGAAAAAGCATACTAATTAAACATTTGTATTGACAATTTAAATCAAGGACAATATTTTAAAGACATTTTGATTGGAACAGGTCGTGAAATTTATATTTTAACACAGTAGTGTACATCTGAAAGCTAAATGAAAGGAATTGCTCAAATCATATTACTGAATTTCTTGTAAAAGAGATTTCTTTAGAGTTGCTTGCAAATTTGTAAATTTTTTGAAACTTTATTCTAACTCAATTAAAAGATATTGAAAATTATTCATGAAAATTATTGAAAATTAAATCGAAGCCAAAACTGTACTTTTTGGTTTAAATAAAAGAAAGCAAGTGCCATATTTGATGGTATACTTCTAAAACTAATATTCAATTTAAACCTCAACATCATAAAAAATTTTATCAACATTTCTAATGAAAATTACATATTTATCAAATCATTGCTGGTCGAAAAGACACTAAGTTGGCTCCTTATTTATTCAAATACCCTCTATTCTTTTGTTGTACAAATGTATGAATCTTAAGTGATTTAAAAAATTCTTTTTATATTTATTTCTAAATGACACACTTCTTGTTTACCATGTACATAGTTTTATAGAATTTATTCAATGTATTTGGAAAAATTATTTAATTAAACCGGAGAAGAATAAAAATTACTTCAATAGTCTTAATAACACAGATTTTCTTTGGATTGTAATTGAACAGTAACTTGTGTTCTCAATAAGCAAACCAAATAGTGTCCTAAATAAGTTCAACAGAAACAAAATTGATGTCGTAAGTCTTAGTTAACAGACAATATTACATGATTTAAGACTTATGGCATCAATATTAAAAGTATATAGGGGTGTGTATGTGCATTGTGTATCATACACACATAAATGCATTATGATAGTCTGTGTCATATGCACACTTGCATTGATATATAGAAGTCATTATGTTTCAATCATAACCAATCCCAATGCTATTCATGCTTTCATGCTTTTTTATCATTCTAATAAATTTGCAGTCTGTAAATCCTTGCAATATTAGGAAACCTGTGCGCAGCTGTATGGAGTATAATATGTTTTACATTAAACTATAACGTATAACACTGTACTGAACATACTCACACCTGAGCTTCATAAAATAATGTCTTTTAAAAAAATTATCTGATTGTTGTATGAAACTAATACTTCCTACCATTTCAAACCATGCAGTTATTGCAACATATATGTAGATCCTTTGCACACAAACATTGAATAATATTAAAATGCCATGCAATGCAAAGTTTTCAACTGCATACAAAATTCAGAACTTAAAATTACATAGAACATACATACAAAATTACCATTTTACACATCCATTAAATCAAAGCATCTCAAGACAATGGTACTTAAATTCAGTCCTTATGGAAGACAAACGTTCTACCAATGAATATAGCTCTATTAATGATATCTCACAAAAAGTAAGTTTGCATATTACAAACTTTTAATTAAAAGTATTAGGTAGTTTAAAGTACTCCAAGAAATTCATTATGAATAAATAATAAAAAACTATATTGACTACAAAAAATGGCCTTTCAATATATAATAATCAAGAATCTTATAATAAAGATGTAGATTTTCATGAGAATCTCCTGAATGTTTTGCAATTACTTCCTTCATTAAGAGGGAACAAATACAATAGAAAACAAAGGTTAACAAGAGTAAAAAAATCTACAAAATAGTACTATTGAATATTATTAGAACTAATAAATCAGTGGTTGCTGGTATGGTCTACAACCTGGAATAAGCAAGGCAATTGATTTAAAGCTACATAGTAATATTTTAACAGGTAATAAAAGTATGTAGAATTGGAAGATCAAATATTACGTACATTGTATATACATTACATTCATAAGGAAATTAGACATTCTTTGAATTGATAACTTCAGCTTTCAAAGAGAAGCTTTTCTAGGTTACTAAAACGATTCAGAAAGAGAAAAAGAATTATGATACATTCTAATGTTAAATTCTCCATAAATGTGTGTAGGTCTAATATTTCCGTTGAAGATGCTTGAAAAAATTTTATTGAAGGTAAATTATAATTTTTAGAAATAAGTTTAATAAATCCAGAAACAAAAATAAACAAAACAGAATTTCACCTCATAGAATCCTCATAATCTCAAAAACCTAATGAAACAGAGTTTTATAATCCAATTAATAAAATTTCACACATTTTAGAGAATTTAAATATTAGCACAAAAGTTACACAAAATCAATCTTTTCAGTATGTAATATCTAAAAACCACTGATTTCAAACCTTTCTACTAGGTGAAACAATGTAGCTACATGAGAACTGAAAATTCTGTGGCTTTTTTGACATGCATGTATATTCTATAACATGAGAATGCTACTCTAGCAATAAGGATAGAAAAAGATAGAGACAGAACATTACACTGAAACTATCATGCGATTCAACATATGCCACTATATTGGAGCCAACATCCAAATATGATTGGGCATTCACATATATAGAACCTAACTCTCAGAAATAATTTAAAATGGATAAGTTAATTTATTTATTAGAAGACAATCGTTTGTATTCTCATGAGTAAAATGATCTGTGGTAAATAATCAGGTTCCTTTAAGAAAGAATTTATGCTCAACTCCATTTCATTACAATATAATTTATAAATTTAGGATGAGCAGTTTTAATTGAATATTTATAGTATTTTTAAATGAAAATGTATTTGTTATTACTCTAGTGTAATCTAAGAAAATGAAATACTCAGAACTGTTTAATGATTAATTTTAAATACAGTTTACAACATTTTAATTAGTTTTTAAATTTCAATCGTATGCATTATAATGAGATAATAATCTAAATTCAAAAGTAAGTTTATTCAAAACATTCTGCCTACACCAGTACAGATCTATTGTTGCTCAATATTCAGTTTAATACATCCTTACATAAGTGACAGTGTTATCCTTGTTCCTATCATAATAAAAACAAGTTCATGTATTTGGGTAGATCTGTGCCAGGAGATTCTTATGAAAGAGAGTTAGCTTCCTGCTTTCCCCTCATGTCTATTTTACAGTCATACGCAACATGAATGCGACTGACTGCAATAATCACAAACCTTAAACCTCGTAGGAGTCTGCAATGATGAGACATGGAAGGAAAGATTTTTGTTAGTGATTCAGTTTTTTTAAAGATTTTGAAAGTCAGCAATATTCACAGTGTTTTGTGTTTGTAAAGTTTTCTTGGATGTTGTATACCAGTTATTCAGTAGTTTGCTTTTAAAGTCATCTACAAGATTGTCTAACAATGCTACATGTTCATCTAATGAAAATCAGAAAACAACATCCAACTACACTTCACAATAAATATCGAATAAATATTACATATAAAATTGTTACTGAACAAAATAATTAGCTGTATATAATGAATTCTATGTTTTTGTTGATTAAAAGCTAACTACATGCATCTATGCTTCCTAAAGTAAATACGTATTACTTCACACATATCTTATAAACATGAATGAAAATTTAAAAATATTATTCAAGATTCTGAATTAAAGTAATCTATATTGCTCCTGATAGCAAGTCAATATATTCTCATGACTTCAAATTTATGATATTGTACTGTATTTTATTCAGGGTACAAAAGATATTTATTCATTTGTATGACAAAGATTGAGTATTGTGCTTGAATTATTATATTTCAAGCAATCAAAATAAAAATTTTATTCTGAAAATAAATACAAAGTTTTGAACTATTTTATCATTATAATTTTCAAGTTAAAAGCATTACAAACAAAAAGTAATGGATTTGGAACTAATGTGATATCAGATGTAAATGTAAATTTGGAAAGATGATTTACTATGGGTCTTTAATTTTGTGAATGTACACCTTCAGAACAGTGCTGTCCTTATTAGTTAAAATTCAAACTTTTTAAAATTATTTTGTTAGCTTTGGGACATGTAGAACTTGCTATACAAGAAATATTTTATTGAATGAAACATGTTTCACTAATAAATAAACTGACACGATTTTAAAAAAATTAAGTCCTTTAATGTATAATCTCATTTGTCATACTGTATATTATTTACTCTATATATATACAAATAATCAGTAGAAGTAAACTTATGAATTAATTTACAGCTACAGAAATGTTATTACAATAAGAATTTGTGATACATTTTTCAAATACAGGGAGAAACATACTAATATAAAATGTGATTGTGATTTCCTAAGAAAATGCTATTGAAACAAAGCTGTATAAATACAGAGTATTGTGATTAAATTAAATTAAGTCCTGAATTAATTCCTATTCTTCATGTTTGTCTTCAGGGAAGATTTTTTAGCATTACTTTTGGGTAGTTTTTGTAACGGACCAGCTCCCATTTTTTATTAAGAATTTAACCATTTTTAAATGTTATGTTTAAAAAAAATTATTGATTGTGCAGACACTTTTTATATTTTGAAGATATTCTAATATCCATATCCAAATGCAATAAAATAATATTTATGTTTTACAAATATTTACTTGACTGCAATAGCCAATTCCAAGTAATTCTATTTGTTACATATTTTGCATATCTTTTCATTATGATTTTCTCCTATTGCGTTTTTTGGTAGTTTATTCTTGTAATTGATTTATACATTTCTTTGTTTATAAGAAATTCAATTTTATAATACATTACCTACATTAAAAACTGAATTGTAAGTTATGAAAGCAATTTTAATATACTAGTTTCAGTTTCATCCAACAAATGTCATGATTGTTAATGTTGCATGATTGACCCAAAACTAAAAAGCACTGTTTATGTAAATGAGGATATAGAACAAATTATATACAATTCATACTTTTTCCTCTTCAATAACTTCCCTTGAAATATTCTTTTGAGAGAGTGCACTTCATATTTGAGGGGTCAGTGAATTCATGTAACCAGTAGTGAGGACAGAAACACAAAATAAATTATAGAAGCAGAATAATTGAGATACAGGAAAGTTATTTTACTTTATTTATTTCATCTAGAGTATTTTGAGGGACATTTCTATCAAATTAATATCTGTATGTATTTTTAAGTCAGAGCTTTTCTACATTTTTCCACATATCACAAATGACATCATAAATAAAATTTATTTAAAACATTTTCTAAGTCTGTCTTTAGTTATTAGAATATTGAATTACTCTAGATGTAAATTTTAAGAACATACCCACATCACCACATACAAAAATACACAACATAGAATAATGCAATGCACTCCTATTCTGAGGACACACACTCAACATCTCTATACATCACATGCTTTACACTTTTCCCACCAAAAATACACACTGGAAACACACCATGCATTTACATGCATTACTGAACTGGCCTTGTACACCCATGTCCAAATAATACCAACATTCCTCAACTTATCATCATGACGATAAAATATAATTGCAGCAAACTACCATATATGTAACATAATATAGTAAAACATAGAACAACTGATAAACATGAACATTATTACATCTTGAGATATTTTTTCTCTAGATTCTTCAACTAAAAGACACATAAAAATAACTGATTTCTATTTCACAATTTAGAATATTTTGCTCTGTATGAGAAAACCATGCATTAAATCCACCAAAAATATGAAAATTCTAAAACTTCATAACATAGCTTCAAGAACAGTCACAAGTGCATCAGATAGATCATTGGAAAGATTTCAATATTGGTACACAATTTATATTAAGAAGAAAACTTGAAAATGTAGGAAGTACCTCATATTTTTTTGTTACTAATTTTATTATTTCATGTGGTTCAGTACATGATATGAACTAAAAAATTAATTTCCCATTTTAAAGTAAACATTGTAGCATGTATTTTTCTTAACAAAAGATGGTTTTCCCCCCTCATTGCCCTTGATATCAGAAAGACTCATATTAAACTATCACATAACTTGAAATGATGTGTTGGGATTCAGGATAATGGGAGTGAAAAGTTTACAAAAAATTTTATCCCACAGAACCAGATATTCAGAGAAAATGTAAACAATTTTAAAAATATTTAATTTCTTAAACATTACACATATTTATTAAAATTTGTTCAAGTAAGTGTGTGGTTTCCTTTTCAGAAAGAGATCTTTTCATTCCATTTCCTTACTCCTGTTTCTTTTTTTAATGTAATAACATTACTGTGCTTGGACATGCCTGTACAAGGCTCCTACCAAAGTCACTCTTGCCAGCCCCAGAACACATCACAACCTGTCAGTGTCCATATGGAATATGGAATATCCCCAGCAACCCTCTGATAATGGACTTGCCACGACATACTTCTTGGAAAGCTCACTGAAAACTTGAGTAGAAACCAACATTGATATTCTGAAAACTGGAGCAACATTGTAATGCAGATGTATTAATAACCAAAGGCATTGAAGTTATTTAATGTGCCAAAGTGAACACATTTACAAAAATATATTTCTTGATATTTTATCATACTATAATCTTGAAATTTAATAAATTTCTGAAATCAAGTGTTTATTTTAATTTATCTTAATATGATTATTATGTTATATCATAATCATTAATGTAATTCTATCAGAGATCTTGTCTTATGAAAATAAATTTTAGAAAATTGCTAGCAATGCTAATTGTAATATGTATATATTTATAAATATAATCATCACAGTTGTAATTTTTTGTTAAAACTTTTTTAAAAGCTTAAGTTTCATTTTGCTGTCAGTGTGGAAAGAACAGCCTCTATTCCCACGAAAAGTGAACATTATTTCCACCTAAGTCCATTGGTGTTATTGCACACAAAAACTCAGCATTCTCTATAAATTTTACTCACGTTCACCTCATCATAGACGATGTCAATGAAACTTCCCAATACAATGATGAAATCAAAAACATTCCATGCATCACCAAAATAATTCTGAAAAAAAGAATTTGATAATAATCAGATATTGGAGTACACTGAAAGAAAAATCAGTGCTTCTATTTACATATTATAAAAATATTAAGAAGAATTAAAACTATTAGTAAGAATTTATTTCTGCCTCATTCTTAAAATTTTAAGGAAACTTGAAGCTAATTTAGATGAAGAAAATATGTAAGATTTTTGACATTACATTAAAATGAGATTTTAGACATTTTGAAATAAATGTGTTAACACTAATCAAATGAATTATGCATATATTACCTAAAACGAAATGCTTGCAAGTTTGAAAACAAATTCATCGCAAAAACTGATGTGAAAATGATGTTTAAGGCATCTAGTACATCAGTGTAAGCTTTTGGCTGGTTGTGAAATTTCATAGGCCACTGTAATTGTATTTACCATAATTATATAAATATTGTATATTCAAATGGTTGTGAAGTTACAAACCACCAAACTTTATACTGAAGTCTGTGTTTAGGAATGTATCTTCGAACAGGCTTTGCTTTTAACGCAAATTCTATATCAATTTCTCTGTAAATGACAAACAGCTTGTATTGAACCACTGTTCTTTACTTGTAAGGAAATACAAGTCAATGTTTTTTCCAAGCCCATTACTAATCTTATAAATAACCAAATGTTATTAATGTAGAAATTAATTAAACACCAAGCTTAAGTAATTTATATTTGGAATTATTCCTAATCTTGAATATTAAAGCAAGAATCTTTATTTTATAATTTTCCATTAATAAGCTCATAATATTAAATTCAAAAATTGCTTAAGAAATGAAATCAATTTCAACTTTCTGTCCACTTATTTTGGAATAAGAGAACAATACATAGACCACACACTATATACTTATACATATATAGCTATAATGGTTTAGCTATACATATACCTGATTCTTGTCCAATTCACATCAAGTTTTTTATACTCTTTGTTCACCTTCCTTCTGGAAAGTGACTATAACAAACTAAACGAAAATGTTGACCATGAAAAATGCAATGATAATGAGTATATAATATAATAGGGCCAGAACAATTGGCGCAAATTGTGTATTGGTCCATAGTCTTCCATATTGGAATCATGGACACATATAATAGCCTGAAAAGAAAGGATGTTAATTAATTTATTGTATTTTTTATACCATCTTAATAGCATGATGCCGCTTTTGTATAATAATACAATTAAAAACATGAGGTACGCCGTTTGCCAGCTTCAAATGTAGACACTGTGAAAAGCGTAAGGCATTGCTTTTGCTAGCAATCATCAAAATGAAAACTTGTTGCGTGTCCATTCTCGATGTTTCACTGAGTGGCTGATTTATATCACCTTCTTCAAAAACTAATGTACGTACCCCTCGAAAGAAGTCATATGAGTTTATAATAATCACAGTTCATTAATTTCTCTGAACTGGACTATAAAAAGAGGGCTTCAAGTTCTTTGTAAAATGTGAGTAATTAGCTGGAAGTTGTTTCAAACAAGAAAGAAAAACTTAATATAAACTAATTTCAGAGTTTAATGTAGAAATATTAATAGATCCCCTACATAACTTAGCTATCAAATATTATTTTTATTTCTTTAATCAGAATAAAAAAATAAATTTATATTGGCATGATAGTAGAAACAAAAAAACAGTTATGGTATACTCACTGACATTCTTCTCGAGTCATTTTTGATCCATCTGAACACATGAAGAATTTCCCTAAAAAATTACAAGAAAATAATTATTAAATTGTCTACAGGATTTTATATCTCCTTGCCATATTTTATTACCTGTGAATATCAATGTAAACATGCATTTATTGTCAGAATAGTTACTCTTATCATTCTTACGTTTAAGAATAAACACTATGTTCTTTATAGAGAAAACTGCTCCTATAATAAGCTTTATTATCTGAAAGGATTGCAATATTTATACCCGTTCTTTTTCTTCTTTCAATAAATTGTAAAATTGATTTGTTTTATCTTGGAAGCAAGATAGTGTAATTATTTGATAGACTACCATTCTTATTTTCAAGTGAGCCAGATTCACACATAAGCAAAGCATGCCAACAGGCCTCTAACACATAAGTTTTAATTATTCATTCTTACCTAAATGAAAAACAAATATTCCAGAAAATATCTGACTCTAGAAAATTATTTATTTACTGTGGCCCTACTTCTCTATGAAATGCAATTAAAAATCATAGGTGAAAATTATAAATGCTTGAATTATTTTTACTAAATAGTTATAGTATTTGTTTCAAAGGAATATGTATCTGTAGGATGAATAAGTGCTTTGCATGGTTTTTGGAAAGTTGAAAGAAAATTATTAAGGGATTCAATAATTCTAGTGAAATTACTTAAATGTATCATCTTATCTAGAAGAAAGCTATGAGAACATTATACAAAACATTTAAAAAAAATATTATATGGCATAATCTATTGCAGCAACATATTTTAATTAACTTCAAACTTTACCATTGTTAAACATATGTATAATTATCTTTGTAAAGAAACTAAATATCTCTATATAGTTCACCTTCTGATATATTCCTAAGTGTTCAAGAAATACAAGTAATGATAAATTCAATTTTAGGTCAATGATAAGTAAAATGTGGGTAATTAGCTGAAAATTTGAATAACAAGAAAGAAAACGTAAATGTAACTATTTCATAGTTTCAGATGTGCATAAATGAGCCAAAAACAATTATTGATGAAATAGCTCTTTAAACAGGTTTTCAGTATTTTACTCTAGGTATTGCCTAGCCATCTGATCCTTAGGTATCTGCAAAAAATTTAACATACTAATTGGAACAAATATTATTTTTAATTTTCAAAAATGCTTAAACATGCATATACTGCATGCATACTATTTTGGTGAAATGTGAAACAATTTTACTACATTTAGAATACTATTTGACACAAAGAATAGTCATTGGCATAAGCATTTTATGCCATTCTATATTTTCAGTGCATTAAATCATGCTTTAATGCTTAGTTTTTTTGGAAAATTTCTACGAAGCATACTATTAAGCTTCCCATGATACATTATGAGCATGGAATTAAATATGCAAATTATCATGACAGTGTCTAAAAATACGTTTAAATGGTCATTTTAAAACTCCTGTAAACCACAAATTCCATTTTTGTATGTCTATTCTTTCTAAGATTTTTTTATAACTACACAACTATATCTGCAATTAGAAACACAAACCTTAAACCTTGTTTCCTTTTTTCAAGTTATTAGATTCATGCATGGTTTTAGGAAAGCATAATCACCAAGGATATTAATGCAAACTATCATGAGGAACAAATATTTTACAGCCACAGCATACTTGTGTTCCAACAAGGATAGCTACATATTTGGCATTATTTCTCAAAATTAGGGATTTAGGTCTTGGGTTTGAGTTTCAGGGATATATTCTCCCATTTCCTTCCGTGTTTCCTGTGTTTTTATCATTCTCATCTTTCTTCACTGACTGAGTGACACTGTGTCAAAAATGTCTCTCCTTTTCCTCTCCTTTATGACTGAGTATAATTAAGATAATGTTAAGTTTGGCCCTCAATTGGTCTTGAGAACACCTATGGGGTTCATAATAAAAAGGGTTCAGTTATGAAGCCTTCACTTCGGGAAGAGGGACTGTGGCAGTATCATGCTCCAGCCATCTTAATGCCTGAAACATTCTGTACTCATTGAACAGTACATAGAATAGAAGAGGGAGCCATTTTAAATAAATGAAAATGAGATAAAATTCTCCATGCTTCTTCTGTAAATTATTAAATTGTGGTCTTCAAGCTAGTAGCCAGTTACCTCTCGTAGCTACTGCTCCTTGCTGAGAATGAGATTATTCCAAAATTGTCCATGAAGTCAACCTCGTATATGAGAAATTTAATTGCAATTTCATTTGAATCATTGCATTTTTGTTTTAACTAGCCAGTAGAATTTTTATATTGAATGTTTAATTATATATATTTGGGACATAGAGTTTGGATTTATACATGTTTATGACATATAGTACTCTTTCATGAGAATATTGGGAAAATTGTTTCAAAAGTGCAACACAATTACATATTCAAGATACATAAACATGTGCAGACTTAAAAAGGAGGAATATGAGCCACTAATTTGTATCACAAACAATTTTATCAAAGTTTTCAGTATTCTAATTCTGGACATTAACCTTTTATTTTTCAGTGGTTTATGAAACATAGTTGTCCAGGAAGAACAATAGTTCTGAAAAGAAAATGTTGGAAATTCTAAATGACAAAAGTTGAGCTGACTCATTTAGAAATTGTAAATGACAAAATTTATTTATGAAGATAAAGAAAAATTATTGTTCTTTTGTCTTAACAATTATGCAAAAGTGGTAATTTCTTTATTTAATTCCATGCAACATGAACAGTTTACTCATTATATGCTACTAGGTGTGACATTTAACCGACATACATGACAGTTTTAGAATCTATAATGGTACATTTAGTTTTTATGTATTTTATGTACATATACTCTTAACTTTATTTTCAAAATTATAGGTGATAAATTTAAAATATCTACATTATCATGCACTCTTTATACTTTTAGATTAATTAAAGAAGATCATTTCAAACAATTTTATGAATTAATGAATAGTGAATTGGAAATAATACTTTTTTGCAGGAATGTAAAATAGTATCTATTTTCTTGCACATTTATGATGAACAACACACATTTGGGCTCCTTATGCATCTTCCAGCAACATGAGCACTAATAAACATTCAGGCAACTGACTAAATAGTGCATACATTGATCTGACAGGCATTTGTTAATTGTGATTTATGTTTGAATGCAGTGTGAATATTTGTCCATGCATTTTGGTTATGGTTGACATTCAATGTTTCTAGTAACATTGTGCAGCATAGATAGAGGCTCTGGAGGGAGTTACCTTGAACAGCTGCACTCCAATGACAGCAAACATGAACTGCAGGAGGTAGGTTACCAGCATGATATTGCCGATCGTCTTAATGGCTACTATCACGCATTTCACTACGTACTAGGGAAGGAGAGAGAGAGAGGCAAGTGTCAGTATGGAGGTCGGAGATCACCATGGTTATGCTAGCCCAAAGCCCTCAAACAGGCAAGGCAGGCAGGCAGGCAGGATTCCAGTCAAATGCACCTAAGGGAGAAGACTGAAGGAAGCTGGCACTCCATGCCAGGGCAGAGTGAGGGCATAAGGAGCTGTAAGCGTTTCCCAGTAAGACCAAGATGTTGCAGTGGCATATTAATTAGTGTATTACCAATGCATATTCTTGATCGTTTTCTTTCGAGTGATCTTTGCTAAAAATTATTTGATAGCTTGCAACTGCTTGATCTTGGAGAATATACAGTCTCCTAACAAATATTCACTCCATTCTTGGATAAATTGTAAAAACCCAAAACAAACCAAAAGACTGAGTCACTGGAGTTAAGAGGAGAATGTTTTAAATAGCATATGTAAGGCTGAGAAAGAGAGAGAGTACAGAGAGCCAGCAAGCAACCATAAATAAATTTGTTGTATATTTGGACTTGGAGAAGGAGGAGCCCACAAGACACATTATCTTTAACCTTACCATGAAAGGTGTTGGTTTATACAACTTACATTGCAGACAGCAAGAAAAATATTTTCTAGTAGCAATGCCGGGTGGCTCCCTATCTATTAAAATGAATAATTTTTACCCCTTTCCCCACATGTAAAAAATGACTTACTCCTCCCTGAACCCTGTTGGTTAGTATTGTGTCGGCTGGCTCCTTCTAGGCTGCACAAAAGGAAACACTGGCAGGGCACGACAGAATTCCTAAGTCATCACACTGACATGCAAATATTAGTTAGGGCATGTACACAAATGGCGCAGCACAACGCAACAAGGCCAGGAGCCGGGAGTACAATCTTGCTGGCTGACTCCCTAATACTCATAAAAAGAAAAATAAACAGTAAATAAATAAAAAAGGAAAAACCAACCAATTTACCAAGGAAATAACATAAGAAAAACAAATGTATGAAAATACGTGACATGAAATGTGTAGAATATGAATTAATACTGTAAATAAATATGAATAAACACAAAAAGGGGAAAACCAGAAACCCATTAAAAGATTAATCTTTACCCAAAGGTGCATTTGTCAACAACACATGAATTGCTCTAACTGCTGCCTACCTTAAACAACTGGACTCCAATTACAGCGAACATGAATTGTAGAAGGCAGGTGACCAGGACAATGTTGCCGATAGTCTTTACAGCAACTATCACGCACTGGACTACATGCTATAGGACAGATATATCATCAACAAATACTAGACAATTATTGTGTCTGATGCTGCCGATGTGCTGCTATTCAGTCTGGATCTCGTTTTCTCTTTGCCTGCATTATGGAAACAAAGAAACAGGAAAACCTACTTGTCTCAGTGTGACCTGAAAACATTCTTTTCCTGGAGCTCTTGCTGCAAATAACTAAAAAAATTATCATCATGAGAAAGAAGCAGCTTGCCACTGACAGAAACATGCGATGGCTTGCACCTCTTTCTTGACTGATAGCATGTTAGTGAATAACAAAAACAGCAAAGTGAACAGACATGTACTAAAACAAAACTCAGAATACATGAACAGAACTGTCCATAATGTATAATCTTTACAGTGCATTATATGGAACAAACAATTAAATCATCTTTGAACTCGTCAAAGAGTTTCCAGAAGGCTACTAAAATACTACTTTCCTCACCTTAAGTCCTTTTGCTCTGTTGATAGCTCTCAGAGGTCTCAGCACCCTACAGACTCTCAGAATTTTGACTACAGAAATAGCATTTGACCTAAGAGAAAGAGAACACAAATAATAACTAGTGCATTATATATAAGGCATTTTTTATATGCGTATATGTAACTAAAACCAACTCTTTGTATTTGCAAAAAGTTTTCTAGAGAAAAATCTCTTCAGGTCATTGCATTCTTGGATATTAATGGGATATATTCTCAAGACATTTTATACAGAAAATAAGCTGGATGTGAAGTATACCCCTTCAAGTGGATATAAAGGACCCCCTAAACTTTGCAAAAATGCAAAAAAGTGAATTGTAAATAATGGCACAAGCTTGTTTTGATACAAAATGCCTCAGGATTTTGATTCAGTCTTTTATTTTATGAAGTATAATCGTATAATGACTTATTAAGATCTTCAGAGAGCATACAATTTTCTTATCAGTGTTTAAAGATCTTTAAAAAATTTAATACATAAGAAGAGATGATTAATTTACATTAGAATTAAATTTAGAAATTTAATTAAGAATTTTCAGAAATACTTTAAAGCAAACTCTATATTCAATATAAATGGATAAAAAGTGGAAAAAAAAGGACGTACTGAACAAACATTGCAGTGACTGACACGCAGACCACCAGCAAATCAAGGGAGATTGAACGCTGAGCGGCAGAAGGCACCTTCGTGAAGAACAAAGCCATAGGAAATCATTTTGAAGCAAATCTCAATTGTGAACACAGTAGTAAAGAACATGTCAAAGTAACCAAGAATCTGTAACAGAAAAATAATAAGTTGCAAAAGATGTCTTTGTAAGAATGCGTAAACCAAAGAAAGTTAATGAATGCTTACTTCATTTCTAGGAGTATGACTCCTGAGAGGATCTTCAGCTGCCAGCATGGCAGAAGAAATCATAATGCATACCAAAATGACATTTCCAAAATAACTGTGATTGCAGAACCAGTGACAGAATATTCTGAATCTGGAGGGCAAGAATAACAAACATAAATATTGTTATTTCATGTTAATTAAATTTAAAAAGTTTATTAACCTAGTAGAGGATGAGATGCTGACTTCTCTGCTTGTTGATCTGTTTCATTTCAAAACAGTCATACAATAATAAAAAGCATAAGAAATAAACTTCTAGAAAGATTCTTGTTGTTGAAGTAATTGAAAGTATTAAGGATGAAAGCAAGTATGTTGTCTAATTCATTTCTTTCTGAAACTTAATTACGTTTTATGTATACTATTTTAGATACCAAAAATACAATTTTTGAATCAATAATGTCAGTTGCTCATTGTTTTGAATCCATTAAATTTATATTTGAAACTTTAGTAATAAAAACTTATTTATTTTTACTGCTGTACTATATTATATAAATCGTATAGTTTCTCAAGGTAAAATATTTTATCAAAAAAAGAGAAACAATAACAATTAAAAAGAAACACACACTTTTAGTGAAACTTAACATGAAATAAATTTTGACTAAAAGTACTTTTTAAACAAATGGATAATTGTTTTTAAACATAAGTTACTGTTTTCAAATTTTATCATGCAGTGACAACCACACATAGGTAAAAATGTTTATTGTAGATATTTACTGTTTGAGTGTAACTGGAACGGTTGAATTAAAATGTAGTATTTATGCAAAAGACATTTATTATATACAACATGCATATTTTGTAAGCCTGTGTGATGTAATTTATTAAGTATTTTTTCTTGCAGCACATATGTAGTTTGGGAAACACCCCAAAGGTTGTACCAATAAAAAATTGAAGCTGTTGATATGGAGTTAATGCATTCAAAATGTTTAGATTTGACATGTAACAATTTAATGATTTCACAAACATTAAAATTCACTTATGAAGATCTTTTAAAAGAGACTTTTCATTTGCCAGATCATTGTGCCTTGTGAACAAATTCTTTGAAAAGCTGAACTCATGAGAACTGCTTTCTATTCATGGCCAGAACTTACCATTTAGTTCACATATCATACAGATGGTTCATATGTACTGCAAACTCAAATAGCGTAGAAATTTTTCATAACTATCATTTAAAAAAACAATTGGTATAACTTATAATAAAATAATAATAATTAATATTTTTGCTATTGAGAAATTAACTTTGTATCAAACATTAATTCATAAAAACCTACAAAAAATAAAAGTCCAAAAGTATATTAACATTGGGATGCTAAATAGGTGATCATGCATTTTATGTTTGTTTGCTTCTCAGCATGCCAGGCCTTTGCATAAATCTACATGGATACTAGTGTCAACAATACGACATATAATAAGCTGCATCTAACCTAAATCTAGAACTATGGAAAAAATCTATGATCATTCACTACGACAAGTGTGCAAAAATTAAGTTAAAAAATCTGCAACTACTTTTACTACAGCCAGTGACTCGATAAGCATAGCTTTCCAACTGTAAGATAAAATGCAACATCACAAACTGAGAATAAATACTATTTACACTACAAAATTATGCACAATTAAAGACAAAAACATTCACAACACACTTCACTGTAACTAAAATTATGACAATGAAGCTTGCAGAAGGCGACAATGTAGTGTGAAGAGCTGCAGGCAAACACTAGTGGCTTCACAATGGACGCTGGAACGAGTGGACGGTTCTAGCTATCACCTGTTGGACTGAGAGAAAATGAAGAAGGAAGATGCTGGAGGTATTGGTTGCTTCTTTGTAGCCATGTTGAACTCTGATAGTCGTCGGGGACGAGCAGACACTCCATCTTCCATTTCCTCCATGTCTGTATACATAAAAGCAAGTGAAGGCATGAGAAACTTATCAGACATACACGACCGCTAGCACCAGGCATTCAGGAACCTTCTGGAACAATTTTATGAGTATGAGGATGTTAGAGCACCAGTGGATGAACTCATCAGCAGGTAATGCTATGGAAAATGATTTCTGAACTTTTCAGAAAACGTTTTGCAAACATTCCAGACATTAGCATTATCTGCTTAGTATTGAAGGAAACCACTGCTTTTAAAAACATATTACAGGGTTTTCAACAAATTGTTTATAGCTTGCAAGAATGCTGACAATATAAGGAAGAAAGAGAAATAAATAAAAGAAAATACCAATTCAGGGGCATTTTTGAAACAGTGAATATTTTTGGCATATATTTAATGTTTTAATTATTTTCTCTTACAATTTTAAAAACATGGAATTATAGTTTCTAACTTTTATAATAAAATTTATCTAAGAGTTAATTTGCTTTTAGAAGGTGGCTTCATCCTTGAAATGTTCATCTTCAAATCTTTCAGAGCTCTCAAATCCACAAGGTTCTCTGCATTTTTTGTATGTTCATAATCAGTGCCACATTCATAACTGAAATATTCTGACTAATGTGCAAACCATTTAATTAACAAGTTTTCTACACTTTTCAGAAAATAATTTAATATTTCTTTCTTATTCTGAGGAATTTTTATACAATATTTACTCCTCAGGAAGTTCTGATTATGTAAGATATGAAAATGAATGAAGAGAAAATTAGAAGCTAATAATTTTAGAACATTAAACTGTTTCAAAAGTTAAACATTTTTAACAGAATTTATGCAAACATTATTTCTCAGAAAGATAAATAGTACAATAGATATCAAACTATGTCCTTTAGGATTATATTTAATTAATTAGCGTATGTTCAAAACCACATTTTTTTAGAAGCCATGTTACCTATAATAAATATGTAAATATGATACTTGCAATTAGTTTCCCTTATTTTAGCATAACTTGTCTAAGTTTTTTGAGCTTCTGATAAGTTTTTTAAATGTTACATAATTACAATATCTTGAATGAATATTTTGTCCTTAAATTCATTACTGCTTGAACATTTACTATATATTCTAATATTTATTGAGAGTTTTTTCATCAGAATATTATTTATGTTGTTGCACTGTTGAACACAGGATTTAGTGCACCATGAACCTCAGGAATAAATGTAGCCATAGCATAGCGGTCGTTTGAAGGAACTTTGTTCACCTTACCTGTTGGTGTGGGAAAAGATAAAGAAGGCACTTCCTTGAGGGAGGGGACGAATAGTTGTTTTGATGCTCAACTCTGACATTCTTCTTGGTCTTGCTGTTGCTGGCATGTCATGTTCTTCATCTTCATTATTTCCTTCATCTGAAAATTTGCATTGCAAAATCGCATTTCGCGAGGAACTAGCTCTTTTTCTAATTTTTTTTATCTCTGATCATTTTGTTTTCTTTATTAACTTGATGATGATGAAGATGATGATCCACTCCTCTGGACTTCACAATCTAAACACCATTTCTGGAGAAAGCTATTTTTTTTCTGACAATTCGTTTGTTTAAAAAAAAAGCCAACTATCTTTGATTTTGTTTCCTATTTTATTCCTCCAAAAATTAATGTAGATGTGTGGAGAAATTGTTTCTCTAAATAAAATGAAAAGTTCAAAAGTCAACTGCACCTTTTGGTATAGGTACTTTCTTGGATTTGGTAAATTGTTTTGTATGGAATAAGTTCTTCAATTGTTTCTGGCAAAAAATACTCTGAATATTTTGCCATTTTATATTAATCACAAAATGATGTTTCTTGCTATTATAAAATTTGTTTGTGTGGTTGAGAATATTTCCTTCATGCAAATGCTCTCCTTCCATATTTAATTTCAAAACAAATAGGATTGTAGTGATGAAGTAGAACCTTCCCAGAGCATCAATTTTTATGTACAATATCATTTTCCTAAGTGTTAATTTCCTCTAAATGTAAATTTAAAATATTTTATTTCAAATGTAATTAAATTCCTGGAGAGTAGGAGTAGTGAGTATTTTGTAATTGTAGTATACACACATTAAACTTTTAGGAATTTTATGGTTTCAGTAATATTTATCTTCTACAGATAGCCATTTGCATTGCTAATCAATTTTCTGCGGAATTCAGATTTTAATTCAGTACTTAGTTTGAAACAAATAAAAAAAATTCACACTTCTTACTTATTCAAGATGCGCACTTCTATTCACTCAAAGAATCTGCGTGACTTTGAACTCTGTCCTATTTTATAAGTTACAATATATGATAATCTTATAAGGTCTTCAGTTTGTGTAATAAATTAATTCAATCAACAATTGCTAAAATCTCCCTTACTTCCTGAAAGAAAGGTAGAGCCTCTCCCTCTCACTTTCCCAGAAATAAAGCACTGGTTGCACTTCTTCTACATGTATTATCTTTGAAAAAATCATGTGCCCAGCTCACTTAAAGCAGCCCAAGTGGGGAGCTCACTTGGCATGCTCTGGCCCAGCTCTTATCAGCGGAGCAACAGGTGTGGCCCGCTGCTTGCTGAGTCAGCGCACTGGGCGGGGAGGGGGAGAGGGGAGTGGAAGAAAAGGAGAGGAGGATGGGAAGGAAAGGGGGTGGGGAGAGGAAGGGAAGAGGAAGGGATGAGGAAGGGAGGAGGAAGGAAAGGACAGTATGAGGGCTAGTCATCTCTGTTCAAGTGAAAAGCACATAGCATGCGGGCAACTGCAGCGGGCCCCCTTGGGTAGTCTGGCCCAAATTCTTGCATATGAGCAGCCTTGATATAGAGCATTCAATTTCGTCTTTCAAAATTATGAAAAAAAGTTACATTTAAAATGGAGAAAAACATTAGTCATTGTCTTATTGACCTAAAAGGAACTTGGGTCAACTTGGGAACAATCAAAGGAAACTTGTCTTAATTGTCTACACTGTTGCACAATTGATTAGTATTAGTAATTCTAGTACATACAGTAACAGCCAGTGGGAATAAGCACATTAGTCAGTTTGAAATACTTTTCTGGAGAAGGAAAAGAAACCAGCAAGATGGCATTAATTATTTACTTAAGTGGACCTACACAAACTGATATATTTCAATGATGTCGTAATATCTCTGCATGTATAAACTCTGTTAGATAAAATAGAGTTTACAGTATATGCAGAGAAACATGATAGGTGTAAATAGTCATACATTGCAAGCAGAAAAGGCATTATAATTTATCAACAATCCAAGGTGTTCAGGCAGTTACACAAGAATCAAGGTCTGTGACTTTGATATATTTTTGTTAGTATAGTTATTCTTCTTCTTATTATTATTATTTGTGTTGTTATTAATATAATTTTTTCTATCCTAACAGGCAGATATTACTTCTTTGATATATTTTTTCATGACATTCAACTGAATGACCCTCTTCTATCACTCAGTGGATTTTGATTTCCAAAGAGACATGCACATTCTTAAAATACAGAAAATGAGTACATGAATTCACAGGATGTCCTTTTTTCTAACATTTAAGATCTTTCAAAAAACTAGAGAGAGAGAGAAGGAGAATGGGAGAGAGAAAGGGTTGAGAGAGGGAGGAAGAGAGAGAGAGAGAGAGAGAGATGAGGGAGAGGAAAAGAGGGAGCAAGAGAGGGGGAAGTAAACGTGGACCAGAATGCAAATTATTATTTTAATTTATCCATATTTTGATTCATAAATTTCAGTGTTTATGGAGTAAAGTATATCAACCAATAAAAATGCTATCTCATTTAGTTGACATTTACTTTAATGATTTGACTATGGAAAAAAGAATGTCACTCCATCCTGCCAGGATAATTGATTTGAATATATGAAACCAAAAAGTTGGAGCTGTCCTTTATTTCAACGACTAAGTTAATAGATTTCAAATCAATTTTTGCTCGTATTAAATCTTAATTTAATAATCTCTTTAAAGAATATTTCTTACCTGGATTGTCAGTCTGCTCATCATATCCATATTCTTCACTTTCACCAACTTCAAGACGAACTCTTGTATGACTGCCTACTTCTTCATCTTTTTCTGAACTGTATATTTAAAAAGGAATATTTTTAGTAAAATGTGATAGAAATAGTGTATTTATAGTTAAATGTAATAAAACATATAAATGGCTTTGACAACAGAGTTATCACTTATATGGCAACATCGGTCTGACAGGTACCAAGTGAAATTGGTTTATGCAACAGTGGCCGATATGAGTGGGGGAGAATGTTGATAGTCATAGTAGCTTCCTCCATGGCCCTCTTCTATCACTCAGCGGAGTTTTGTTTAGTTCTGCTGAAGCAACTCGCATTTAAGATGCATTTTTGGATATTGTGACGGTCTGCGAGACCAACAGTTTCTCTTTCTGTATTTTTGGTAGTGGTATATGAGACCATTAGTTTCTCTTAATATGTAAGTAATCTTGTGAGATGGGTGTTTCCATATATGCTCTTGGGCTACTTTCTCCAATATTGATTTTTTTACCCTCAAAATATTGTAATAGCTCACCCAATTTGTTTGGACGATCCCAGCTCAAGAAGAGAAAAATATAGTACCCTACTCAAGGTATGCTTCGTGTATGAAAACGTATTGAAGGGTCTAACAGGAATGTCTCTTTAAACAATTGGTTTAGTTCTGCAGTAGTGCTAATACTAAGTGTTAGCGTCTGTGTAATTTGTTATGTTAATTCTTTTTTTACTTCCTCGCCTAACTGTGTAAGAAGATAAAGTATTGTAATCGTTTGCAGGTAATCAACGATTTTCAACAGAAAACTTTTATTGCCAGGCCCTGGTAAAGAAAAAGTGGATAAGTCTTGTTCCAATTTGTAGTAAATTACTTCTTCTAACACGTTGTCAAGAGTACATGTAGATCCATGTTATGTGGGTTCTTGACACTGAAAATTCAATTGATGGCAAAATGTCCGTCTGTTTGTCCGTCTATTTATCTGTCTGTTCATTTGTTTCTCTGTTCGTTTGTTCATCCCATCCATCAACGCCAGCGCCTAAATAGTTCAATTTTTTCCAAAATTAATACTCCCCGATCGATCTGAACGATTTGAAGACCCTGTGAAACAGATATTTTGATTTTTTGTGGTACTTAACATAAGTCTGAAAATGATCAAAAATTGCTCAAAAATATCTTGCTTAAATGGGGTAACATAGATGCTTAAAAGAATGGGGCAGATCTAATTTTTGTTGAAATCCTCGATTTTTCCAAAATTGCAAAGTAAAATTTTTTTTCAGTGTCTTTCTACAACTACAATATGTTTTTCCTCTTTGAAATCTCTTGTTTAAATGCAGATCTTGAAATAAGGACATGTACAATTTTTTGAAAATATGAATAGTTTTTAAATAATTTTGCATGAAGTATAGGCAATTTTTAAACAATTATTTTCTCAAAAATGCTTCAATTTTTTTCTTTAAATTTTCTCTTCAAGTGTATCAATTGACAGTATAAATTGTGGCATTGGTCCCATATTCGGTAAACTCTCTGTATTTTTGAAAATTGCCAAAAATGAACATTGCAAAATTACAATATTGAAAATAGATTTTTGTCTTAAATAAAATCTGTCCTAAAAACCAGATCTTTAAAAGAAGTCATACAATTTTTCTATTTAATGAATAGTTTTCATGTAATTTCTGCTTGAAAGTTAATGCAATTTATAAAAAAAACATTTTCTCAAAAATGGATCCAAGTTTTTTCTTTACATTTTTCAATGGGTAGAGCAAAGGATACTTAAAAAATGATGCAGGTCTGTTTTTGTAACTCAATGAATTTTTGAAAATTTTAAAAGTTAGAACTAACGTGAAATAATGTGCTGTTAAGCAACACTAGTTTTATTTGTGCAAAGCTAATTAAATGTATTGATACCATGTATTTATCTTACATCTCAACATCTTCTCTGTTTTCCTCTTCTGTTGGCTCTTCTGGTTCTTCTCCCTCACCTGCTTCTTCTCTTGCTGGTGAAGCACTATGAGATTTTTGTTGTTTCTCAGCCTCAAAATGGAAACAAAAATTAAGTGAAACATACAAAATCAACTAATATTGAGAAAGTGCTGTATAACACTGGTTCTGTATCATACCTCTTCTTCAGCTTCCTTTTCAATGGCTGTTAAAGATTCTGCATCAGCTAAGTTATCCACAGCGATAGCCAAGAAGACATTTAGAAGGATATCTGAATTGTAAGTGAAGGAATAATCTTATTCTTTGGATCTTGGAAAAAAATTAAAAACAGTATTTGAAATATAATCTTAAATTCTGGGAAAAGTTATCTCCTTAAGGAGGGATCTGGATCTTTTATTTCAGGAGAACAAGCCATTTGAGTGTATTTGTAGTTTTTCCATGTTTACACTTTATAATATTATGTTTATGTGAGGTCAACTCACATAAACTGGCTATTGACTCAGAATCTTTCTATGATATGTTAAAAATGAATAGATTTATTTTAGTAATTAAAAAGAATATATAAATATTTTCATAATTTCATAAAAAATAATCTCTATAAATATTATCAATTGTAATGTAGAATTGTGAAGGTTTATGTTAAAGGATACAATTACCACATATGAAGAGAATAATGAAGTATATGCATGCCAATATGCCAATACTTGCAACACCACCATATGCCTGTATTCCATCATACATTACAACATTCCAATCTTCACCTGTGAGGATCTATATAAAGAGAGCATATTTAATTTTTTGGAGAAATATTTTCTGTTATTATAATTGTGTTAGAACTATTTTCAACTAGTAATTACCTGGAACACTGTGAGTAAACTTTGCCAAAAGCTATCAAAATTGCTTCGAGTTTTATCTTGAGTTCCAGCAAAATCAAATTTTCCACCAAAAACTTGCATTCCAAGTAATGCAAAAATTACAATGAAAAGAAACAACAGTAACAAGAGAGATGCAATGGATTGAATGGAATTCAGCAGAGAAGCGACAAGATTTGACAGTGATCTCCAGTACCTAAAAGCAACACACAATTACATATCAGAGTTTTTATATATTAATTTTTGACGTATATAATGTTATTATGCTGGGAAAACACAAATAATATATTCCAAAATTTGAAAATACTATTTTTTCATGCTGTGAAATAATGTTAATTCCTAGAAAAGTAAATTTTAAGCAGATAGGACCTTTTTTTATTCTTAAATGGGTTCACACATACAGGTTGCTTACTGTAAACTCACTTGGTCACCTTGAACACTCGCAGCAGTCGAACACACCGTAGCACTGACACTCCAAGAGGAGGCATAACTTTAGTGTGCGTCAAGACAATCTCACCAATACTTCCAATGACAACGAAGCAGTCAAAACGGTTGAAAAGAGAAACAAAATAACCCTGGAAATCAAGAAAATATGTAATAAAGTTGATCTGTAAGTAGGAGTTCTCTCTTGTTCTTCACAATATGTCAAATACAAGATAAAATTATCTAATGAAGGAAGAGAAAGTTAGGAGTGAAAAATATATATACTTAGCTGGACTGTTCCAGCTAAGAACAACAATACCAAGATATAGCAATTTCAACATTTTCCAGAGATATTTAATTTAAAAATATATATACACACACACACATATATTATATATATATGTAGGTGTGTGGATGTGTGTTTCAGAGTGTGTAGGGGAATGCATGTACGTCAGTATGCAAGTGCAAGTGGGTGTAAAATCTTAGAATTTGATTATATTCTGACATAAGACAGAAAACAACATTCAAAATGTAGGGCAGAAACATGAGCAAATTTTTGTAGCATAGTGTATTCCTATATTTAAAGTTATGTAACAACAAACCTAATTTTCATAACATTTGATTGGAATTATTTTCAGTCACTCTGGCATATTTATATATTTAGTACAAAAGTCATGGAATGTTGAAGAATATGGGGGAGAGCAGATTATGAGGGAAGTATAGTTGTTCGATTTAAGTGGCAAATAGTACTATTTCTTTGTGGAAGTAATTATAAGCAATTGAGGCAAGAAGGAGATAAGTTTATTATGTCAAGAAATACATACTTGTTTGTAGGCCTAAATACATACATGGTAATGTATGTGAATGTATAGATTTAGAATAATGTATAAATGGAAATTTATTGGAATTTTATTGCTTAAATGGAAATTTATTTGTTGCTCACTAGACTAGGCTAGTGGTCTAGTTTATTTTGTTCAATATGTACCATTACATTAATTAGAAATAGAATTAAATACAAGAAATATATTTTTAACTAGTGTACCCGGGTAAGAACTCTCGCATGCTATACCCTACCCTCTTCCTTATTTTTCCATTTCCATATTAAGCCTGTAATGCATATTTTTCTTCAAGACTCTCTTATCCTCTGTCCTTTGTTCTATATATCACCTTGTAATTGATAACAATATAATACACCCTTGTGAATACAGATTATTCTTATTTAACTTTATTGTGGAGCGAAGAGGCACACCCATATAATTCAATTGCGTAGAATATCAAGTAATTAGTAATTTCACATACAGTTGCAGATTTTACAGGCTCTAAACAGGCAAGGTAGTCAAGAGATGTTGAATGAACAAAAATGTCATAGAATGGTCAAGAAGATCTCATCCTGTAGAGTACGGTGTGAGGAACATTTCTTTGAGGCCTCTGGACTCAAAATTTTAGTTTCTAAGGCCCTACAACACTTTGTTTAGGAGTTATTTAACAATATAGGTTAAAAACATCCTGAAGTGCATCGTGGGTTGCATTTTATATGCATATTTAGATGCGTTTTTTAAACAAATCCTTCATATTTTTAAAGTCAAAGTGTAATTCGTCACGTCTCCGTGAAATTCTCTTTCTTTAGAGACCTCATTTATAAAGATTGGTTGCGTGTGAGAACTGCAAAGGGAATGTACACTTCTGAAATAACATAGGAGATGATATTCCACTATTCTGTTTCCTATGAAAACATACTTCTTTAAATGTTAACAAAGTATTTAATTTATATTACAATTCATTTTTAATATTCCGGGAACACAATTAATGTTACATACAGATGAATTGCATTGGACAGAACTGAAACTGTAAATAAATTATTTTTCATCAATACTAAAGGTAGTTGAAAAAACTTAACAATAGAATTAAACATAATATTGCCTCAAAAATAACTTTATTTATTTGTCAAAAAAGACTCACCTGAAATCCTAAACTGTACATTTTTACTAACATTTCCATGGAGAAAAGGGCTACAAAGAATAAATTAGTCCAGTCTGAAAAGATAAAGTTCAATTTGTTAATTTAATAATCTGTTTTCTATATACCCAAATATTGCTGATGAAATAAAATTTCAAAATAATTTTATGAATATTATTTTTGTTTACCTTGAAAATCATCAAGCCACGGAGGTTGGTGATAATGTTCTGTGGCCAGAACTACTGTATTGAGGAACACAAGCACAATAATAAGCCAGTAAAACACTTGAGATTTTACTGCTTTCCTGCAACCTCGTCTTAAACGTCTATTAACCCTGTAAATTTAAGTTCTCATATAATCTTGACTGAACATTTCCATAGAAATATTATACAAGGGAAGAAAAGGAGGAAGAAATGTAAGAAATAATGAAAGTGTTTATGCATAATAATGTTAGAAGTGAACCTGTCAAATTCTTTCTTCTTTTTCCTCCACCATGATTCTTGTTCTACTTCCCCTTCCTCCCCTTCTGGGTTGTCTACCACTCCTGCTTCATTTGCTTCTTTTGCTGAAATTAATTAAAACATCTTTTATTGGACCGTGTATGCATATCATTTTTGAGTAGTCACAGCACACTCATCCTCAGCTTCTGGTTAATGGAGTTTATATGGGGAAAATCAAGTCACTCCTTGTGGAATTTGTGGTGGATGAAATATGTTTTCTAGAATTCATAAAATGAATGAAATGGGCAAATCTTTTTGGGAAAGTTGAAAGCCAAACTATATTATTATTATTTTGATATTTATTTTTTATTTTGTGAAGCCTACAATGAATTCTTATTTTGGTGGTCTTAGCCATTGGCAAATTATTTAATTTAGATTATCATGATGTAATATTTCAAATCAACGACTGTATTGAAGAAAACAATTATTTATCTGGAGAACAATTCAATATACAACTGTCTGATTTATATTTCACAGAAACAATGAATGGATTACACAACATCTGCCAAAGGCCTTCAGAATTGACACCTTAAGTGTTTTCTGTTCTCAGGATGAACTTATTTAGGGGTATAGAATTAAAAAGATTGTCCTGGTTAATGGTAAAGGAATGGTGACAATAGAAGGAGAAATATCCGAAAACTTTGAGATAGGAATCAGACTACTTCAAGGAGAAGAACTGCCAACTATTCTATTCATTCTAGCAATGTAGCAAGTTTTTGAGGAATAAACAAAAGATCAAAAGTAACAATATATGTCAGAATGGTACAAGTATTAGCATAGTATGCAGATGATATGGTGTTGTGCAACCAGACGTCTATTAGAAAGATTTCAAGAGGTGAAGGAAGGAACAGCAGCAATGGGGTTAGAGATTAACCAAGATAAGATTAAGTACATAATATGCACCTGAAATACAGAAAGGTGAGAAAAATTTAGACAACTCTCTATAAAAGAGTATAGTTTTGAAAGGGTTCAGATGTTTATATATTTAGGTTCCATCATCACCAAAGGAAATAATATAACAACAAAAATTAAGGTAAGGATAACAAAGGGAGACAAATGCTATTATTTAGTACAATTGATTCTGAATTGTGAATCTCTTTTAGGGGAAAATGAAAAGAATATCTAAAAGACAGTTAAAAGGCTACTGGTCACATGCAGCTCAGAAACATTATAAAGGAGACAATATGATGAGAATATGAGAAAGGAAGATACTAAGAAGGATTTTTTGGCCCTAAAAAGGATGAGTGGAAAATTATAAATAATATGGATGTAGAAAAACTTTACAACACATCAAATATTGCAATAGATATAACTAGTGGTGTTACAGAATGGTAAAGACTTTCCGTATTAGTTTTCTATTTCCTTGGGCCTGGGCTAGCTATTCTGAATTGTCAAATACTCATGCCAGCTGCCATCTATCACTGCCCAAAGTACATTTTCTTGACATTTCTTAATTTTTGGTTTCCTAATAAAAGAATGGAAATATTATTTTAAGAATATTAAAGAACAGTAAAACCTTGTCCTAATCGACAATTTTTTTTGAACTTTGGAGCCGTTTTTTAAGAAAATGGCATTTAAGCGCTACTAAAAAATGCGAATTTGATACTTTTTCACAGACAATTTTTTAGTTTTTAAAAAACTTGATTTAAAGTCATTTAAAACACTTTAACTTACAAATACAATAGTGTTTACAAATTGCCGGTAATGTGCATATTAAAGATGTGAGAGATCTTTCAAAATATTACATTTGTGTAATTTTGAAAAACAAAAAAGTACCTCGAAATAAACTTTACGTCATATTAAAGAGCGTAATTATCAGTATCGGTTCCAAATGTTTGAAGAAAAAAATTTGGAGCCATTTATGAGAAATGGCGTTTGAGCGTTTCTGAAAATGCGGAATTTGATCTAGTTTTCACAGAAAACGGTTGAGTTTTTCGAGAAAACTTTACTTGACATTATTTAAAAGCAGATGTACTCATTAATATATTCATGCGAACAAATCGCCGTCGCCGCTAATGTAAATATTAACAACGTGAAAGGCAAGTCAAAAAAATTTAACTTGCCTTTTTTGTAATTTTTGAAAAAACAAAAGAATAGAGCTATTATGTCTTCTTATAAAGTTTCTTAGAAACTATCCCTACCAAAGTTTGAAGAAAAAGCCGTTTTTGAGAAAATCTTATTTATGTATTTTTTAAATGGCACATATTGCACGCAATATTGCGCGAAAATTACTAAAATTTTACAAAAACATTTACATGACCTTTATGAAAGAACTCAATATGCAGAACAAATTTTATTTGAAGAAAAAATCTCTATCTTCAATTTTGTAGTTGGAGAAAGACGCCGAAAAAAATTCAAACTTTCACAATTTTCGAAAATTCAGAGTTATACGTGAAAATCGGACCTATGCCATGTTAATAAGTGTATTTTACTCTATTCATACAAGAAATTTAAAGAAAAAATTTGGAGCCGTTTTTGAGAAAATTTTGAAAATCCCCGGGGGGCTTCATATAAAGTACCCCCAAATTTTAAGAATCTTTTTCAAAATCTCAAAGCTTCGACTCAGCCAGATCGACATCAGACCGGGGAATATCATTTTGGAAGAAATCGTACGTATGGTTTAGGCGCTAGCAGTGTTCACAGACGGACAGACGGGGGACAGACGACGGACGACGTTTTTTTTTCAATTGGTTTTCGGTATCAAGGACCTACAAAACAGGGTTTCTGGCTACACCACGTGTTAGGGATTTTTTTTCTTAATTTAGCAACTGGTTTTATCCACTTTTTCGTTTTCACGGCCCGGCAATTAATTTTTTTCCGCCGAAAATTGGCCATTTTTTCGCGCAGCATTACATAACTTTCCCTATACTACGTATATCACTCCGTGTATACGTACGTATACGGGAAAGTAAAAA
>JAHLJT010008446.1:6307018-6369060 GCA_031308135.1 Acheta domesticus | reverse complement strand
CACTTTCCCATTTTCACTCTCCTTGCACTCTGTCCTTTCACTCTCCTCCTTCTCTTAAATATCCTTGCTTAAAACGATAACCACACAAATGGTTACATTTGCATGCTTATTCACTATGGCTTAAAGGAAATACTGGCATTGTCATCGTACTTCCAAAAAATGACTAATTTTAAATGGCGCGTTCTAAAATTAACTGCAAGTATTGCAAATGTGATGTACACTCCTGCAAAGTACTAAAGCAAAGAACTGATATAGGCAAGTTCTCCTTTGTGAATCGCACTTACATTGGAACAAACTACCTGCAAAAGCACTAAACGCTCCTCCTTCTCATATAGTCAAATTTAAAAATATTCTAAATTCCCTGTAGATCATCACTAATTATATTGAGATATTTATCTTTATTATTATTATTATTATTATTATTATTATTACTGTTATTGTTATTATTACTGATATAATTATTATCATTGTTAACACTATTATTAGCTTTGGTGTAATTTTTAAGTTTTAATTACTGCTTATATCGTTATTGTTATAATAATTATTATTGTCATGCCCCCTGTTAGATAAACTTGAAGACAATTTAGAGATACCTAGAAATTAAATAGAACTACGATATCAACCTCTAATTCTAATTGTAAATGTTTGTAATTGTTTTTTAATTGTTCGAATTCTAGTTGATGTCATGTTTACCACCGAGTATTAGCTCAAAGCGAACTTTAATAAACCCACCTATCTGTCCATTTCTCTCGTGCTGTGACCACTCATTGCCTCCCCTCGCATTTTCCTCTCAGTAAGGGGACCATCCATGGGAATCCGTGAGCTCAAAACGCATCAGAGAGACGAAAAACCTCGCTGCTGATAAACAGCATCCGGTTGGGATCATTTTATCGCTTTGATTGAGAAATCACCAGAAAATTGCGTTGTTGCCAGAGACAGAATTTGGCCTCGCGCCTAACCTCGTGATCTCACTCGGCTTATTGGCATACACATAATGTTTGTTCTATCGTTTTGTAATTAAATAACGATAATGGTAAAGGGAGATAGGGATAATCATCCACAATAAGTTATATTATCAGTAATATAACTTATATTATAACTAATTGTGGATGATTATCCCTTAATATTTTATGGATTACCACAAGGTATCTGCTTCCACCACGGACTTTAAATAACGATGTGTGTATATATGTATATGCATATGTATATATATGTACATATATATGTATAATATTGATTTTCTAGTTTCATTTCACATATAATAAAACTATATAATATATAATAATAAAAAATTGCATTACAAGATGGTTATTGGAAGGCAAAGGAAAATCACAAAGTAGTCCACTCACAGATGAGTGTGCTACTTCATTCGTCTTACACAGAGTCAGTAAGAGAGAAGGCAAGACTTATGAAAAGGAGGATGAAAAGAATAAAGGTGTAATCGTCGTCCATCGTAATGCAATTTACAAAGAAGAGGAATAAGGTAATCCCCACCATGATAAAGTAATTTTCGTATCTTTCATTATGTTGTATTCTTGTTTTATTAGTATTAACACACCTCAGATACTGGTAAGTGCTGCATGCAAATACCTCACATACATCGGTGGTAGAACTACACCTGAAGTGCTGTTGGCGAGTGCTATCATTAGCAATAATGACGAGAACAAGCAATTACAGCTACAACTCCATATCTTTCGTAGTTTTCCCCCGAGGTTTTCAGCGTTTCCGAGAGCGAATGGTCCTCTGTTGTTGGAGAGTAAATGTATCTTCACTCCTCCCCAAACCTCAGATGCAGTGGAAACGATCTGCAGATTATGAAATTATAATTCATATTAAAGAACTATTTGATGATTGGGTAATCAGTTCGAACCGAGATAACATGCACAATTTTTTTTCAAATTCATATTCTATTTTTACAGCTTCAATCGGTGTCCCCCCGAAAATGTTTTCTGTAGGGGGCGGATTTTAATGAAATATCATTTTTTCTTTTTGCTTTAGAACAATGTTGCCGTCAATTTGCCCTTTAGTATAAAAATAAATTATATGTTATGACAAAAGCAATTGGCCCATTTTTAAACGTCATTTTGTTTGAATTTTTCGTGGATTATTACAAAAAAGGTAAAAAGTCATTTTTATCTTTTTCGTAATTTTGAATGCATTTTTTCGCTGATTTCATCAATTTTAAGGTCATTTTAATGGTAGTTGTTTCAAATAATATTCACGAAATGCAACACATCTGTGGTAACGAGGTAAAAATTTTCAAGTCAAAAATTTTAGTTTGGAGAAAACAAGTGTTGGATTATTGAACCGTAAGTCATATTTAGCCAATTATGCTATATTTCCCAAAGCGAATTTCTCGTGGAGGCAACATGAATAAAGTCGTTTTACTAAAATAAAGTAGACACTTAACTTGTAGCTTCAGTATTTCGCCAAAAATTGACTTAAGAACTTTTACCTCGCGACGACAGAAATGTTCTCCACAGAATTCCTGAGTAGCCTATTCGATTTGTTTGTTCAAAAATTGTAATGTCAGCCGTTGTGAGTGCGTAATCTAAGGTTTCTGTGACGCCTATCAGCACCAATGTTAGTTCAGCCGATTTCGGGAAAACTAAAGACAAAGATTTCCTGATAAAGAACAGTCAAAACTAGAAGTTTGAAAGCTGAGTTCACGTGAACGAATAGAAGCAGCCTCGATTACATCAGTAACGTATCTAACAGCTTGAATTGTTTCTCCGAACTAGTTTGATCACACTTTTGTCGTAATTTTTCTTTGCTTTTAGGGCATTTTAAAAACAGCTTAACAAAATTTTATTGATTTCTGGCGGCTTTTAGGCCATCAAAATCCGCCTCCTAGTGAAGTGTTAGCCACCCCGTTTGAGAGCTTCGCCCGCGTGTGACGTTACATAACGTAGATTTGAGACGCGGATTTGCCTCCTTGCGTGCAACAGCGGTTTCTGCTGCCTGTGTCAACGCATGAAGGCCTGTCCACGGGCGCGGTATTTAGAAATTTGTTTCATAAATTGTATGAATTTCAAGCACAAATTGCGCGAAAACTACTCTTTTCTTCAAAAATTGTACGTGACCGTTTTTAAAGAGCTGACTTTTTTCAACAGACTTTGTGTAAGACAAAACTCTCTATCTTCGATTCTGTAGTTTTGAAATATAAACTTTTTGCGATTTTCTAAAAAAATAAAAAAAATGGACACTTCGCAGAAAATGGGACTAGCACCAAATTTTTTCTGTCCCTCGGTACGTACGAGGAGAAAAAAAAAAACTGTAGTGCCGTTTTAAAGAAATAATGTTTGAAATGCCTGTATTTCACGCAAATTTACTCGAAAGCTACCCATATATTTGAAAAATTGTATACGACCATATTTCAGGATCTGTCTTTTGAAAACTGATTTTATTAAGCAAAAAATCTCTACCTTCAATACTGTAGTTTTGGGAAGACAAAAAAATGCACTTTTGCATTTTTTCGAAAAAAATCAGGGATTTCATCGAACATGAAACCTACACCATTCTCTTAAGCGTCCTTTACGTTATCTGAGAACACACTTTAATTTTTTAAAAATGGTGCCATTTTTGAGAAAATTTTGAAAATGCTGAGGCTTTATACAGAGTACCTATACAATTTTATATGAAGCCTCAAAAATCAAAATATCCGTTTGAAACTCTCAAAGCCTCAAGTTCGTTCAGATCAATCAAGTAATATCAAATTTGGAGAAAATCGGCTGAACGGTTTAGGCGCTAGCATTGACCACAGACGAACAGCCAGCCGGACAAACATCATGAGAAATCATGACAAAATTCAAAAACATCATGAGAAAAATTGATGTATTCTCAAGAACTATCATTTAGTTTGTGCACCTTCATACGTTACGTATTCTAGTAGAAATTTCGTGCGGAAGTGTCCGCGTCACGGTAAATGATCAATAATTAGTTGCGCCAAAATGACAAACGCGCTCCCTTATATCGCCCTACTGTGATAACTCTATTGTCGTGTTGTCAAGGTCGATACCACGAGCGGGAGTCCGTGGCACGAGTTCCACGACGAAATCGCCCCTCCAGACAATTCACCCCGCCACAAGAGACAACGCCATCCCTATTTTAAAACGGCGGGGTTACTAATCGTTTCCTTCCCCGACGCTCGTTGCGCAGAGAAGCTCGTGGCATGCTACAGTACCACGACGCGTGCCACTGCCACCAGTAGAAGACCTTGACACCACTGATTTAAACAACAGGTGCCTCAAGGGTGTTACTTAGAATGCCGGAGAATCTTTGACTCCGGCCACGAGCCTGATTTGATGCAGTGGATTAACTGTCTGGAACTCGAGCAAATGAATACGATGAACGTTCCTTTTCAGAATCGCTGACGTCGAAAGGCACTTCCTTCAAAGTTTGCATTCTTCGGACGGCACTCTCACGGTTTTGTTGCAGACGCTTCGTAGGCTTCACCAACCCAATGCTTCTGTCGCACTTCTGTCGTCCGCAGCGCAGCAATGCACGACCTTGCGCCGTGAAGCGCTACCCTTCCGTGAAGCGCCGCACTCCGTGAAGCGCATTAGAAGCACGGCTTGTAATGAGATTCTGCAGCCAGCGACCGGAAGACGCTCCAAGACAGGAAAGTTCAGGCTGCAGCCACGAAGGAGCTTTACTTGTGCATGACCTGCACTTTGCTAATGACGGGCATGCATTGAAGTACTCGCCATTCGCCGACCCATCATCTTAATAAGGCGACAAGTTCAATTACTTTACATCGCTTCGGAGAGACGTCACATCTGGTTTGCTGTCAAACAGAGTGCTTATTCTTTGTAAGAAATGCAGTCAGTATAATTGGATTGTTTTAACGACTTTACATTCAATCATTGTTACTATGAAGCTTTATGACATACATTAATTGATTTGGCGACAAATATGACGAACGTAAACGAACGTCTATTTTACTTTAAATTATCATTTTGGTTTATAATATTCCATTTCATTATCATTTTGGTATATAATTTTTCATTTACAGGGGGGTTCGCTTCTGCAACGAATTGACACTTCACGTAAGGGGATTTTACACACTTTTACATTGGCCGTTATACACCAGTCTTTATATAGTCAATTATTGTCCCATGTGTCATATTACTTCAGAGAAATCATGATTATTAGTAAAAATAATTTTAAGTTTTTGCTTTAAGACTCGCAAATTATCCCAATTACTCACAAACGTTTCATGTACAAATACTTTGTTTGAATTTTCGGTATACCGATATAGTTTCTAGGCTTCAAGATTTTAAGTGTTAAGTTTTAAACAAATTACACCGCCATAAAAAAAGAAATACGTAGCAAATAGCCTCTCTAGCTCTGCATTGCAATAGAGAAAAACGTTTACTATAAAAAGATATTTGGTATAGTGTAAGGTTTTAGGCAAACGACAAAACTGAATGCTATTAAGTTTGATGAATTCCTATGTCCTTAAAATGTTTTTAATCCAATTCGTATATTAATTAAACAACTACGAATTCTACCAATCATTAAAGAAGTACTAGTGTTCTGTCGTATCGATAGGTTTTCGTATACCTCCCTCTCTGATTGAACCTAAACCAAACTTTTTGGTCCCCAATACGTTGAATTAACTCAGCAAATCTCTGTTTCTGGCCTGCCTGTTCACCTCCCTTTGAAACCTTGAGCCTACACGAGAGTCGCAAGTAATGACTTGGTTGGTTCATTTCCCTTTTCTTATTGGTCTTCATTTCATCAGTTCTTTGTTCTCTTCTCCTTCCTGACATTGTGAGTCAAACCCACATTTCAATTTAACATTTTATGATCCAAATTACTGATGAGCAAAGATAATTTAACGTTAAATGAAAATGCTTAAATCAAATATTAGAATATTTTAAAAATATTGTAGTTAAAGGATTTCCTTCTCAAATCTCTACAGAGATGATGTGCGAACGCGGTAAGCCATTTGGTCTACTTAGTTGTGTCCAAGCAGCTTTCCCGCCTTAGGAGACCAAAGTGACCTTTTCTCCTTGCGCACAGTCATTTGTTTTCTCCGTTCATGACGGATTTTGCTGCATTTCCCCCTTTTCTGAATTTTCCCTTTTTTTCCTTTGCGGTACCTCTGCACCTCTACCAGATTTTTGATACTTAAATTTTACACTTCGAGAATTTTATCTTTCTTTAATAGTTTGTTGAATTTGCAGTTATGACTCGTCCAAGATTATTTTCTATTAACTATCTTTCCTATAGTGATGCCAAATATAGCACTTTTCTTCTTTATTGCTAGCGTTTAAAGGCAAAGTTAAACTGAACGAAAAATTACAAAACATAACACAATACAGTGAAGAAAGACTTAGCTGAACGAGTACAGGACAAATGGAATACCGTTTCAACACAGCAATGAGTCCCTTCCTTCAAAACGATCCGCTTCCTTCCTTTAGAATTGTTTAATTATTCGAAAATAAATAATAAATCGTTGTACATAGAGCATATTGTGTAAAAATACAATTTCCATTTTTTAAGATATCTTAATTATATTAAACAGACATAACTGAAAATGGCTTATCTGAAAAAACCATCCGACAACATTAAGGTTCTATACTACGAGAAAAACATTGGTTGGCCCATAATAGGAACTAAATGTACCTGATCATGATTCCTTTATAAGAGTTAAGCTACCCTCTGATCACTTGTGCTCAAAATGAAATTATTTTCAGACATTGAAAATTATTTCACTCACCCATTCTCAAAATAGTAAAGGAAATAATCAAGAAGAACAATAAGAAAATAAAGGCGTTTGAAATACTGGATTTTGAAATTTAGAATTTGAAAAACGGAATTCGATGAGCTACTGTGGGTCGTAAATGATCATTGTCTGCTTGTTACCTTACCTAATCAAATTAATGTAAAATAGTCCTCAAGACTATTTTACAAAATTAAAAGAGAAAAGTAAATTGTAAAAAGGTTTGGAAAGAAAATTTGAACAGAAGGGAAGAAGTGTCAAGAAACATAGACTAGATACAAAGGATGATTGATCGTTGGCGATTCCGGGCACGCCAACTACAGATGTCATTAGTCCCGTAAATGCAGTGCGTGTTTTCCCTCGGGAGGTGGCGGTGATCTTTTCCCCGTCAACTAGCGGGGTTTTTCCCTCAACCAGGTATCTCTCACTAGCGGGACACCGCCCCAGCCGGGACAAGCTCTAAGCTCCCTACTGGTCTCCCGGCATGTGTGGTAGTGTAGTGTAGTGCATGTTAGTGTGTATAAGGGGTGAAAACATGACAAGGAAGAGGAAGGAAAGATCGCGCGGTACGTGACCCATTTGTTAGGGTATTGCTTCGACAGTCGCCTGGTGTTGATGGGAGAAACCACTGAAAATTACTGACCAGAGCAGCCGGCCGCTGGAATGGACATTATTTGTATGAAGTGTAACTTTCTTCGTATTTTTATTTCTTTTCGTTGACATTATTTTTATTGAAAATCTTTTTGGGCAAATGTTCTGTTCTCCACTCACGAGTAGATATTTCTGCACAAAATTAAAAAGTTGTTTAATTGGTACTAAATTAGATATGTAATAATACTTTCATGACTCACATACCATATTAATTCTTTCCAAAATCAATTATAACTTTCTTTTAATTTCACTTAATGTTTAATACGACTAATTGTGAATTGAAAATATGCTCCTTTTTCAAAATAATAATAATTATTAAGGATGATAGGAGACCTGTCATTCATAAATTTTAAGTTTTCGGCCTACGAATGATAAAATGTTACTTATAACAATTATGTACTTTTATTGGAATATACTGGCTGGTTAGATAAACGCAACTCTTCAACTCAGCGGCAAGTAATGCGTTGTGTTGTTCGTATTTCTAAATTGAAGTGTTCGGTTTTTGGTGTCGTTGAGTTCATGAGTGCAAAAATATTAAAACTTAGATTTTACAATTATTTTTACGACTTTGAACCATCTGGATTTGTTTTCCCCTTTTGTATTTCGTCCGTTTGAATCGTTGTTTGTGGTCACTGTGAGGAATTGCGTCCCTCCTGGCTATCTAATCGGCCCGGAGTCGCCACCGACCGCAGAGCAATTGAAGCGTTATCGACAAAATACCGTGCTGTCCGAATGCGAAATGACGTGAACGTCGGGCAACGTCCATCCATCCAGCAAATGTTGCGCGCGATGCTTCCAACGCAACTAAAAATTCTGTCGCGATTCTGCGATGAGGAAGTAGCAGATGTGTTCGTTTGTTTCCCAGCCCACGCCTTCCCCATTTGGAGGGATGCTTGCGGAGTTCTCCGCAGATTCGCAACGAAACGAGAGGGAGTTTGGCTTCTAATGCGATTGGTATCTTTACTTCAAGAATTGTCGAAGCACTATTCAGATTCAAATACCGCTTTAGCAATATGTTTTTCCGAGTTAACCTTTTTTAAAATTAAAAAAAAACTTATTTACTGCCTGTTCAGCTTAATATGACTTTCAAAAGTTTTTATATACATTGTAGATACAACATAATACTGGTGCCATGCCCCTCCCCATGGCTTGTTGCCAAGGAGACTCGCCTCTCCGTGGCCTTATTCGCATCTGCCACCCGATGTCCTGCCTCGTTTCGCAAAGCAACACCGCCAACCACTTCAGGCTCATTCGGCGCGGTGGCTGAAGTTGATAATTGTATTTTCGAGTAATAGCTGCTGCTGTTCTTCCACGGCTGAAGTGGTGGTCGCTGTGTGACAGAGGAAAATATGGAGAGGGGAAAGAGCGGAGGACAAGAGTGAGATGATTGTGAGAAGTTAGAAAGATATTAGAAAGATTAAAAAATTATTCTAAAATGAAGATTACACATGGCCTGAAAAAAGAAGGTATGAGGAAGATTATTTAATGATACAAAATCAGGAAGAGATAGGACAATGTTTTCAATCAAAAAGGCAAGGGCCCCGGTAGTTCACGAACGGAAAATACACTAAATAGTATAGATTCCGAATGAGGCAAGATGAAAAAGTAGCTGGAAAAGAGTCATCCTGAATAAAGAAGAAGAAACAAGGTCTACAGAAAAAATAAAGGTCTGGTGAGAAGGAAAACGTGCGAAACGAAACTGCTCACTCCAGCCTCATTCATCAGAAGGGAAAAGGAGGTGGACTTGCTTTCAAGGCGGAAAGAATCTCCGAGGATTCTCGAAGGTTGGCGAGGTTGCGAGCGCACCTTCATGAGAGGTGAAGAACCGTTCATTCCAAATAATTATATTTTCACTCAATTCAGCTGCAACTGTATTTAAAACTACCTTGTTCCATATGCCTGCTCCATCTAATTAATATGGTCAACTCAAATATAGGGAAGATGCAAATAATTTGAAACAATTTTCTGAGAAAAATTACCAATGCTCCCTGGTTTGTATCCAGTTAAACAATACTGTGTTTTTGTTCAAAAGCCAGTAAATCTAGAACTCTTCATACCACGCTTGGCTGGCCAAAAGGGTCTCGAATCTTCCAAAGGTACAAAGGTACAAAGTCTAACGTGTACAAATTAGGACAGAACTCCCCACACCCACTAAAATGAGAAACAAATGTCGACGTGTGGTCGAAATGTGTATTGTGGGAGAAAGACTTGAGAAGGCAGGACACTGGAACAGTAAGAGAGACATATAGCAAAATTGCAGGGGGAGCGAGGCTTCCGGAATAGAGTGTAGCAGAGCTCACAAATGCGGACGTAGGAGTGCAACTAATGAAGTGATTCGAGAGGGAGCTTGCGAAATACAGATGCCACAGGAGTAGCCGCGGACAAATACCAACGCTTACTCCGGACGGCGGCAGGATTTTCGACACTCGCTTGTCAGCTTGGTCGAATTCAGTCGCTATCTGGAGGAGAATTCTAGCGGACGGCTGCTCTGATCGGTAGTTTTCCGTGGTTTCTTCAATCAACACCAGGCGAATGCCGGAGCAGCACATTAACAAACGGACCGCGCGCGATCTTTCCTTCCACTTCCTTGTCCTATCCTCTCCCCTTACACACACACTTACACTAACATACACTACACTACCACACATGCCGGGAGATCGGTCGGAAGCTTACAGCTTGTCCCGGCAGGGGCGGTGCCCCGCTGGTGGGAGATCCCTGGTTGAGGGGAAACCCTACTAGTCGACGGTAGGCTGACGCCAGATCTCGCCATCCAGCGGGGAAAAGATCACCGCCACCTCCCGAGAAAAAACACGCACTACACTTACGGAACTAATGACCTAAGTAGTTGTCGCGCCCGGAAACACGAATCAATCAATCAATCAATCAATCAAACCAACGCTTACGGCTTTCAGGAAGATCCGTTCAATTCCAACCACGAGCACGACGAGTGCGTGGCGCGAGCGATACACGCGTGATGCTGTAAGGAGCATGTGGGGAATCAAATAATCCAAGTGAACGCCGCTTCATCGCTTTTTTGAATGGTTAAGCAGCTCTCAATTGCTTAGCCACCATCATCGGTTCTGGCGCGTTTATGCCAATAGTTGGCTACTAGTAGAGTCCGTAACTTCATATATCGGATTTCACTCATTACACCTCCGCCCGCGTCGGGAGATGAGAGCTCACGGCTTCCTCCGGGGAGATTCCTGGAGGAGGAAGCAAAACGAAGTGTAGTCGGCGCGGGATCTCGCCATCCAGCGGGGAAGGAGTCACCTCCACCCCCGGGCTAAAACATTCACTATACTAACGGCAGTAATGAAGCTACACTAACGATAACATTCGTCACACTGACGACCATAGACGTTGACGTGCCCGGCAACATCAATCAGTTGACAATTAGATTGATTCGAGAGGAAGCTCGCGATATACGGCTCCCGTAGGACTTGTCGGACACATACCAAGGCTTGTGGCTTTAAGGCAAATACGTTCAATTCAACTGGCGCATTATGTTCCTTCATAGGCCATATGAAACGATTTCAACCGACATTGAAACGACTGGATTTTACAATTCATCTTGAATATTTTGTTTTGTATTTGTACACCGATAACTTTCGCCAATAAATCAAGACTAAATTGATTTATCATTTGCTTAAAAATGTATACTCCCTATATGGTACTACAGATTACGATATTCTGAGAATACACAGTTTTCATAATAAAGTACAGTGGTGCCGAAACTTTCACCGTGTAAACAACACACACTAAACAGGTATTTTTTCAAAGCTGATATTCTCCAATTCTTCCAATTCTCCAATTCTCTCAATTCTTTTAGGATAAGCGATTATGAAACGCTTATTATAATTTTTGGGAGTGCTTGTTATGACGTGCATAGTTCAACATCTTCCCAAAAAACTTCATTTTTTTGTTAAAATATTCTGCGTAAATAGATCAGATTATAAATGTGGTTAACATGAGGTTTTCTTAAATATCCTTGTATTTTCGAAAACTGCAAAAGTTCAACTTCTCTGGAAACTCTTTTACGCCTTCATTATTGAAGCTGTTTATGTTTTTATTAATTAAAGCGATTTGTCGCTGGCGCTTTACACAATTTTTTGTACAGTTTTGTCAAAAATTAATTTCTTGCGCAATAAAAAAGGAGACGTTGAAAGGATTGAACAACAGATTTTCCACCTACGTTATTGAAAAGTTAAAAATGAAATAAAATTTGTAAAAAAATGTAAAACCGGCTTGGACATTTCGAAATGTACTTGAAATGAAGAAATTAATTCCAATATTACATTTAGTTTTCTGGTTGAGAAATTCCTTTATTTAAGAAAAAAACAACAACAAAAAGACATTGCTGAGTTAATAGACTAAATGTGTTTGAACATTTTTTCTGTGCATTTTCATATTTCGGTGTCTATTTTTATTTTTAAAAAAATTATTTCATTACTGAATACAAATATATGCTTAGAATCATCCGTGTAAAAAATAACGTTTAAAATGTATAAGAAAGATATTAGAACAATTTTAAGTACCACAAAGTGGGAATAGTACAACACATTAAAATATGTTACCTGAAAAGCAATTACATCTCTTCTTTAAATCAAAGAGCGATTCTACCGGTTTCCAGTGTTGTACAAAACACGCTTTTACATTTCCACAACTTTTACGACAGCTGCACTCTTTACCGTGTTGTCCACTAAACTTCGCTTTCATGGCTCCCGTATAAGCTTGACTGATTTGTGAGCGCGGTTTTGGCACCGGGCCGTGCGGGTGCACAGACTCATCATGCGACAATAATAGAACGCGAGATACCCAATTTACTCGTATAACACACATCAGTAAGGTCACATATACAAGAATGTAATAGAAAAACGTAGACAAAATCAAGCATTTAACTATGAAAACATATATTGAAACGGGTAGCCTATAATGAAGTAATTGATGATTTGAATTTTTTAAAAATAATTTTAAAAACAAGGGGGAAAAATTCCATTTTTAAAGCTTCAAATATAAATCTGTCAGCATAATATCATGATTTATTACTTTCTTGCATACCACAATGCACCATTGGACAAAGTTGCGAAACGCTTCAGCGATAATCAACGTTTTTTTGACAGAAAAACTTGTTTTGTGGGTCCCTGACAGAGAAAAAAAATGATTTTTCTTGTTCCTTTACGTAGAAAATTACTTCCTCAAATATGGGTACATTGTGTAGTCAGAATCCACATTTTTGAGTCCTTGACACCGAAAAATTGGTTTTCGGCAAACGTCTGTCTGTCATCACTCGACTGTCTGTCAAAATATTGAAAACTCTTTCAATAATGCCATATAACATTTCTTTTGAAAATGGGGAATTGGTGTCCCTTTTGGATATGGGGGATTGGTATCATGTAGAAGTTAACTAAACAAAATTTTCTCAATTTTGCAAATATTTTCTGATGTTTCTGATCCGTCTGGTTTTCATTAAAGTCTCTGGAGTTTCGAAAATTGAATTGTTCAATTTCTTGAACCTGTGCTACACTTTTATTTATTTAACGTCAAAAAGCAGTTAAAAACTGTGTGACGTAGTATCGACAGAACAGCAATCAGTGTACGGTTTTCTCAGCTCTGGGATCTCTGTTCTAACTCATATACATACGAGTATTAAGGTGAATTATAAATACAGGTAACATCGGGCGTTTTGGCAAGAATTAGTATGAAAATAAATGGGCCTGGATCATAAAAACAATTTGCAAAGGCAAATCACATACAGATTTTCGCTACTATTCCTTATGCTCATTCTGTGGGAATCGTCTTACTGGCAGGAGAACATGGGGAATAATTTTTTGAATAACTATGTTTTCCACAGAGATCAAGGAAACGTGCACAGGTAGTGAAGGTACAGTTATGCCCAAAAGCAAAACAAGGGACCATCTCAGCATTTTCTCAAAGGATCAAGGAAACTGGACGAAAAACTTTATGGAGACGGATGACATTGGGCCAGAAGCTGGGCAACAATACTTGTTAGAGGCATATTTAGTCTTTTAGAATTATACTGACTAAATGATAATTGACTTAAATATTTTGGCTTATTGCAGTGACACAATGACTTTAATATCACTGTAAAAATCAATACTATTTTCCCTTTCTTCATGTAGTCTCTAATTGTATAAAATATTATAAAGTGAGACTTAGAAGAATCACATTGATGACATTTGCTTATTATTGGTACAATTCTTTTCTCTAATAAAAAATCTGGGTGCTGTAGGGTTTGTTTCACCAGAATATTATGCCATAGTTCAGACAAGAATGAAGTTCGCGACGTAGTAGAGACAAAGAGCAGTTATGAAGGCTGACTGGATTTGAAAGAATTCTGAATGCTTAGCATAATGAATTTAATTTTGTGTTCAATGTATTTATATGGATATTTCATTTGAGTTTTCACTGAATTGAAAGACCCAAATATTTTGTTACCTTAACATCAGTCAATGGCATATCATTCATATTCATTGGAGAGTGCAATTGTTTATTTGCAATGGACAACTACATAAATACAGTGTTCCCTTCGTTCACCCAAATTTATTATTACGAAACAAATTTGAAACAACTGATATTGTACCTTTTACTGTTTGTTTATTACAAAGAATATTCGTATCATCAACAAAGAGAATCGTTTTTCCGTTTTGAATCGATGAGGATATATTGTTTACGTATAAAAGGGCTAAAAGCGAACTTTGTGGGGCTCCCTGCACAATTGGCAATGAATTGGAAAAGTGAGTAAATAATGGTCCTTCATTCCAGTAGTATGATATTTCTACTTTCTGGGTTAGTTGTTTACGGGACGAACATAACTAATCTAGAGCAATACCACAAATTCCATATGTAATTTTGAAAGTAAAATATTATGAACAATCACGTCAAATGCGTTTGAAACATCTCATATTTTTCCGATGAATGATTGCTTTTCATTCATGGATAAGCGACATCTTTAAGAATACCCTTCAATATTGAAGCTATATATTGTTTTGTAAATGCAATATACTCTTCAGTATTCGATTTTAAAATCATTTCATGTGCGTCTTTTTTTATAACATGAGTAGTTTTTGCGTCATTTTGTGTTATATTGTTTAAATTTTACAAACGATGGGTGAAATATTAGTAAGATCGAAGTTACATTATTATATTTCTTAATTGCTTCCAGTTATACGAGAAAATATGTGCGGTTTCTGGAGCCCTAATTTGACTATTATTTTTACTATGTATAAGTGAATAAATAAAATAAAACATTTTTATAAACGTCTGTATAGTGTATCTGTATAGTATATCTTCAACTTTAAGAAAAAATTAAGACTAATATTAATTTTAAAATGTTGATTAAAACATTGAATACATCTCGTATTATGTGAGCTGAGACGTTTCGGTCTTTAGACGTTTTTGAACTTTTTCAGGATGTGAGAACCGAAAGGCAACCGTCCACTAATTAATATTATTTTGTGTTTAAATTGGTCGTTAAGTTGGAGTTTGAAAATAAAACTTATTTACGACGATTACAAAGCAATTCTTTATTTGATTTTGTATTTATTTGACAGATTATTTACGTGGACTTTTCAGTAAAGATAGTTCTGTTGTACGTTTGTTTTACGATTTTTTTAAAATTCATCAAGAAATTTACAAGGCAAAGACATGCAACTAGAAGTATAGTAAATCCATTGCAATACTAATGAGTTATTAAATATTATTACAACATTCATTCGCGATGCGATCATGTTCGATTAGCGCACAATCGTATTGGACGATTGTGCGCTAATCGAACATGATCGCGTCATAAAGTTTTCACAGAAGTTACAAGAATCCTTCTCTTAACTTCCGAAAAATACTTCATATAGTGTTTGTTTGCTTTAGTTTCATTTTGGTGGATTACAACAGTCATTTTGTAGTATTAAATTTCGATATTGGCATCTAATATGCCGTGTGAACTTGAATTCTATCTAAAATTGTGAATGAATTCTGAATGAAAGAACAGCGGGAATGATTTCGTGAACATACTGTATCTCCAAGACAAAAACCAATTGAGGTGGTTCAGGGCATCAACCGATGACACCTCAATGCCTTTGACCGGGAGGTCCTAGGGTTCGTGTCCCGACTAGCAGGATTTTACCCACGAGCTAGATAGCTATGTGGCATTCAGGCGCAGACCGGAGGGAAACTACGGGCCGGCTGCTCTGATTGGCAGTTTTATTTTATCAACACCAGACTAATGCCTGAGTAGTACCCTAACAAACGGGACACGGACCGCGCGCGATCTTTCCTTCCTCTTTTTTTAGTCCTATCCTCACCACTTACACTCACACTTATACGCACTACACTACTACACTTGTCGGGAGTCCAGTCGAGAGCTAAGAGCTTGTCATGCCTGTGGCAGTGCTACGCCGGTAGGAGATACCTGTTTGGGGAATTCCCCGCAAGCTGACGTACAGGTCGGCGTCAGATCTCACCATCTAGAGGTTGAACAACACCGCCACCTTCCGGTTTAAATCATAAAATACGGGACCATGGTTATTAACCACATCAGTTGACGCATGAAATAATTAATCAATCACTCCAATGGGAAACTGGCAATGCTTGCGGTACCACTTGAATTTGTATCACGCCTGGGATCTTTTTGGACCTTTACTCGTTTTTATTTTTCTGAATTTCTCTCGGAAATTCCGATCACATCTCTGAAACTATCTATAATCTATCTATATATTAGGGTTAGTGATTATATACGAGTGTCACCTGAGGTCTTTTTCTTTCAATTTGCGTCGTCGTTGACGCACCGCGTCTCTTTATCCCTTGTTGAACGTTGAGCGTTTTCCACCGAGTAATCACTGAGTAATTACTATATTTGTCAAGAGTCGTCACGTCGCAGTCAGTGCCTTTTATCCTTCGGCCAGGGGCTCGTAGCCGGTCGCCCAACCAGGAACCCGAGAGTCTCCCATTCGCTTAACCCCCGTGACTTGACGGAGTGTAGTAAAGGAATTCGCTTGGCGACGCCGGCCGGTCTTCCCGGGTGAACTGTCAGAAGTGATGTGGAAGAATTCATAAGTGGATATCTCGAGCGAGGCTTTGTGAAAAAGAAAACGACAAACGTAGCACTCTCGTTTATTGTAGATGTTAATGAAACTGGAAAGTGTTATAAGTGTAATGAGAGTAGCCTTTTTATCATCAGGAAAGGTGGATAACAAAAATTTGTCAGCCGCCCAGAGAGCCGAGGTCGACAATGAAAAAGCTCATGTAATATCGCGGGAGGCGGCGGTGTTGTCCCACGCTGAAACTTCAGATCCGGCCCCGACCTAGGCGAAGGCTTCCGGGTATCCCGCTTCCTAGTATCTCTCCGACACAAGCTCCAATACCCGACTGGTCTGCAAGCATGTGTGTGTAAGGGAAAACTATGAAATGAGGATGACGGAGGAAAGATGGCGGGCGGTCTTTAGCACGGTCTTTTACTTTCTCGCTCAAACAGAGTATTAGAATATAAAATCGTCAAATTTTGTAGAAAGTAAAATCGAAAGAGAAAGTATTGTAATGTTGCGACAAAAACGGCGAATTTTCGGCAGAAAAACTTTTATTGCTAGGCCCTAGTAACGAAAAAGGATACATCTTGTCTTTATGTATAGTAAATTACTTTCTCTAACACGTTGTGTAGTCAGAACCCACGTTTTGTGGGTCCTTCATACAGAAAAATCGATTGACGGCAAAACGACTTCCGTCTGTGAAGAGCGCCGGCGGCTAAACCATGAGTAGGATTTTCACAAAAATTGATATTTCGCCATCGATCGGACTGATGTCGCGGCCCCTTCAATTTCAAACCGATATTTTAATTTTAATTGAGCCCCTGGGATATCTTCCAAAGTTTAAAAAACTGGCTCCAAATTTTTTGATTAAATTATGAGTCCGGATAGCGTCCAGGGTCCTTGAGAGAATGGTACGGATCTCATTTTCTTTGAAATCCCTGATTTTTGAAAATTGAAAAAATCAAATTTTTTTGCCTCGTCTTCCTACAAACACAATTACAGAATTTTTAAAAAAAAATGAAATATGTTTTTCAGAAACAGATATTCATAGAAGGTCATGTTCAAATTTCGAAAATATGAAATTTTTTATGTACCTTTCCGTGAAACATAGGCGTTTTTAAAACCATTTTAAACTCTTATTTTCTCAAAAACGGCTCCAAATTTTTCCTTGATTTTTCCTTGTGTATAGCAAAGTACGGTTAAGAAGAAGATGTTGCAGCATTCTCGGGTCTCTCTCTATATTTTCCGAAAATTACAAAGAAAAAATTAATATTGCCAAAGCACAATATTGATTATGCATTTTTTGTTAAATAAAACCTGTTCTAAATAATCAGTTCTTTGAAAAAGGTCATGCATTATTGTTTAGGAATATGAGTAGAATAGCGTTAAGTTGAAAAAATTTTGAAACTGCATGTTTGAATTTCTTGTGCTTCGTTTGAAGCTCGAGAAGTCTGTTCGAAATTGTTTTGAAGTTTTTTTTACAGTTGGACACGGACATAGAAGCATTACGAGGTTTTACATTTTATTTCTTTGTTTAACGTCAAAAACTGTTAAAAACTGTGTGAAGAACTATGGGGAGAAATGTATTCTGGAACGTTGTCTTAAATTCTGGCATCGTTATCCTAACCCGTACACATTAGGGTGTCCCTTATATTGCCCGAAAAAATGTTTTTGCAATTTTTTTGGGCTCACCCCCTAAATATTTTCCATTTGGTCAAATTAACTCGAAAATAAAATTTCATCACAATATGTCGATATTAACCCGTGCCGACTTGAGCGCGAAATTTGAATTTTAGGGATCATTGGTTTTGTTGGGTAAAGTGAATGGAAAACTACTGATACATTTTTAATATATAATTTTATATTACAATTTAATTCATTTTCAATCTTTAGACTGTGTTATAGTTTTAACTTTTCTTGTGGATACTTTTTTCAATGTTTCATTCTTGCAAAATGCGTACAGTGAACGATGTTCTTGAACAACACAAAAAATTGCTTTCGCTCCTCATGAAAGTCGTCCAGTAATCCATGAAAACAATACATTAATTCAATAGGCATTTCAGCGTAGACATTCACAGCTTTTAATTTTGTAAATAAACTTTTAGCTTCTAAAGATGAAGAGTTGCATTACCAGGTCAAAGGACAGTTTTGAATAAAACTAGTATCCAACTTCAAGCAAGAGAACATATCTGCTTTTGGTTGACACAAATTCGGCTATTGTTTTTATTGAAATTAAGATTAACGTGAATTAGGAGATACATTGTATATTAACGAATTAATAATTGAAGAACTGGCCGGCCCCGTGGCCGAAATCACTAAAGCAGTAGTGTCTTGGCGATCTTGCACCGCAGGCTCGTGGGTTCGAGTCCCGTCTCGGGAATGGGTGTACTTGTGTATGTCATATGTGCGTCCTTTCACCCCTTACTATCATCATAATCATTCATTTTCCATACCTAGAGCTAACAACCCTGGGAAGTAACAATCGGATCCAGGGTAATGCTGATCCCCCCCCCCGATGAACTGTATTCTCAGCATCCCTGCGTGGTCCGAAGTGGCGTGCTCGAAATAAAAACTAAAGAATGGTCATCGGGATACAATTGAGCTTACCATATTGTTCTCCATCCAATTTTTCACAAAAAGGAATATAAGACTCTTCCACGTGTAGATATACTCAGGCTAAATTCACTACCATTTGGATTTTGATTCTTAACGTCTACTTCATCATGAGAATGCGGTACGACAGACAATTCTTCTAAGAAACACTATTTACGGTGTCTACACTTTTTAAATGCTTTTGAAATTATGGAATCTATCCTTTCAAGCGAGTTTAGAAATTTTATAAAGCATCTCGATGAGGAGTTTTTACAGCTGCACTGTCCTAAAGCCACGGTTTTACATAAACAGTTACAATCAAAAGAGAGATATTCTTTAAGGAATTTTTAATTACACAAGATAGTTTGGATTCTAATCTTAGCAGAAACGTTTGAAATATTAATTATCTCTTGCCATCTATCGAGCTAGATGCATTACCCCGGGAAAACGTATCTTTAGTCTGTTACTTTCATAAAAGTTCCACATTTCTTTAATTTCGGACTCATTAAAGAACATTCCCATATTCTATTTGCCACTTTTAAAATTAATGGCATTAAATCTTTTCTAGATTTCTCGAAAACTCAAAAATTTTCTATGAAAAAGAGCTTTAAATTTCGCATTTTTAGTAGCGCTTATACGCCATTTTCTCAAAAACGGTTGCAAATATTTTAAACAAAATTGCCCTTTAGAAGGAGGTTTTAGTGTTCTTTAATATTCTAAAATTAATATTTCCGTTCTACCATTAGAAAAGGGAAAATTTAGGAAAATGTCAAAAAATGTAGTATGGGCGCCGATAGATGGCAGCTGGCAAGAGTATGTGGCAATTCCGAATAGCTAGCCGAGACAAAAGCCAATATAAAACTAATACGGGAAAGTTTGTGCCATTCTGTAGCACCACTAGTTTACATTCTCACATACTATTTACGCAGTATATTTTAAGGCTAAAATACGCATCGGATATGTTGGTAAATCCCACTAAATTCATTGCCAGAAATATATTTTCATTAAACTTTTGAATAAAAAATATTTTTTATGCTTCGTTTATTTACAAGATAAAGTGATAATTGAAGTGTAAGAAATGCTGAAATTGTGACATAATATTACATAAGGGTAACGGAATACTGCGAGAAAGTTTGTGCAGTTGTTGTACTTTTTTTAGGGCACTGCTCCGGAATTCACGTGGTATTGACTCGAGAAACCACAGCTGAATTGTTCAATAAAATAATTTGTTTTTGATGCATTTAAATATCGAGTACTGTCGCAGAATTTAAAATGCCGTAATATTTTATACCTAATTGATCACCTTAAAAGCACACTGATTGTAAAAATTGAAAATAATTTTTTCAGACTGGACACTTATTTAAATCAATATTACGATAAGGCTAAGAAACATTATTTCAGATTAAACTCGGTCGTTGTTTCGTTCATTGGAGTCAGCACTTAAAAAATCAACAGTTTCTTGTAAGTGTTGTTCAAATTTAAGTATTTATATTCCTTGACGAAATATCTTCCAATTTTGCAAAAAATAAGACAAATGCGTTTTCGTTTTATCTTAAACGAGCTTTTAAATAGTATTGCACTTGCTGAGCCACTATTTTGTACATTATGGAACAATTAATATTTAACACGCCAAACTCTCACTAGAATTCTTAGTAGAATCGTTATTGGCAACGAAAATACAATACAATGCAGAATTGTCATAATTCAAAATTCCTCTCTGTTGCGAAACACTGGGTTTCTCAAGCTCTTCTCTGAAGATCAATGTGTATTGAAATTCTCATACTTTGTAAATTTACGAACGCAATTATGTTGATATTACCTTTATACAGAATGTCCCACCAACTATGGACCACCCCCATAACTATTAAACGGTTCAGGATATCGAAATGCAGTTTCTTTCAATAATGCAGAATCATGGGGAAAGTAACATGCTGTGAAGAAATTGTCAATAATATTTTTAGTTTTCGAGAAATTTCATCATCTTTGATTTTTTAAATGGAACTATATATTTTTCTTACCAGCAGTGGAAAGATCATGAAAAGACGAATAAAATGATGTATCATATGCCAGTATTTTGATAGTAATTTGCGTATAAAATTAGACTTTCCGATACGTGATTTTGAATGAAAGGACAATATTTCGTGTAGCAGTCTTGCAACGGTCGTCTTCGGGGAAAATGGCCTTGGCGGCGTGAAGACCGTTGCGTGGAGAGAGGAGACTGAGAGAGGTGACAATGAGGGATAAGAGGCCTCACTACAGCAATACGGGGTCTTGACACAAAAGTCACATTAAAAAACACCAATTTTAACGATCAGAATGAGAAATTTTTTTCCATTGATTTATCTGCATTTGTCTTCTTTAGCAATAAATATCATTTTCAAACTTGACAAGAATGGAACCACCGTCTCGTTGATGGTAAATTTCATTTTTAATTACGATGATCATTCGTCCACTTCGAAACCATACCTCTACTGCTCTTCATAAATGGAAAAGAAAACAGTACACTTCCATCTTATGCCGTTAATTTTCAAGTTTGAGGCAGCACATGCCGTCATGAAGTGAGAAACACTCTAATCAATATTAGCAGTCGAGACTACAGATGTACATTTGTGTTAAAGTTTAGTAAATTTACACTGATAGTCTGTTGAGAGTGTTTCAAAACTTTTATTGCTTCGTTATTTTGGTATGTGTGTAAATAAGACGTTTATGAAGAGTAAATGAAAAGAAAAAAATGTCTATCTCTCCATTATTTGATGAATTAATCAAGATATTACAATAAAAATCTTTAAGCATTCATTCCCTTCCCTTGTTTTAAAATGATAGCTGGTTTCTGCCATAACACTCAGATCGATTCTTGTAAGTTTGAAAAGGACCATTATTATTATCGTCCTTCTGCTACAAATTATTTTTATTTTGTTTTTGTTTTTTATGAACGTTGCTTTGGAATTTCATTAGAAGAAAAGTTCAATTCAGATGAAGAAATGGAAAAAAACCTCTTTCTGATCGGTAATATTGATGTTTGTTCATGTGAACTTCGTGTCAAGACCATGAATTGCTGTAGTTACGCCTCTATCCCCCACGGCCACCCGTTTCACACTCCTTGTCTCCACGAAACAATCTTGACGCCGCGAAGGTCTTTCACCAACCGTTCACCAACGGCGACTGTTGCAAGCGCTGTTACACGAAATATTGGCCGTTTCATTCAAAATCACATATCAGAAAGTCTAATTTTATACGCAAATTACTATCAAAATACTAGCATATGCACATCATTTTATTCCTCTTTTCTTTATCTATCCATTGCTGGTGTGAAAAATATATAGTTCTATTTAAAAAAATCAAAGATGATTAAATTTCTCGGAAACTAAAAATATTACATACAATTTCTCTACGGTATGTTACTTGCCCTATGATTCCGCATTATTAAGCGAAAACTGTATTTCGATATTCTGAACCGTTTAGACGTTATGGGGGTGGTCTATAGTTGGTGGGACACCTGTATATTACTTCAAAGCTGCCCTCTGAAAAATACGACACTGTTGCAGCGAGCGAGATATTCATACCATTATCTTGCCAAGGCCGAGTTTCGTAAAGGAATCAAAATCCAACCAACCAAATCTCAAAGGCAGCTCATCCCGCAAAGGCAGCCCATCCTCCCCTATTGTTACGTCAATGCGCTAATGTGCTGCAGCAATGATAAAGCTCGAAGTTACGTCAATTGCGTGGTTTCGCGAAGTTATTTTCATTGGTATGATAACGTTAACGTACATCAAAAATTTACAAGAGAATATATCGCAAGCTACGGAGTCGTTTTAGAACCAATGGTGCATAATCTTGAAACTTCAATGAAGACTCCTGAAAAATCATGACACTGCCGCAGCATATTAATCACATCATTCACAGGGACTACGATTAAACAGCAGTACTCGACAAACAATATAATAATATATAATAATAAAACAATAGTAACTCGACAAACAATATATCATTCATATAATTCACTAGTGGAGTGACTATTCCGTCCGAGGCGGAACTGGAAATAAAACCACAGCAACTGTCCCAGCAACCCAATGAATAATACCGATCACAACGTCTACTATTAGTGTGATTGTTACATTGATAACGAAACCGGCAACGTGGTGAATTTCAAATTCAAGGCCTGGCGTCTAGTTGTACAAAGTTACATTTTATTCAACTGGAATTATTCACTTACCTTAGAATTGCATTAGTCTCAATTTTCCACTTAAAATGAATGATTTTCGAGCAAATTATGGGCTGTGGCAACAAGACGGTTACTAATTGCCAAATATGTACTAATATACTAATCTAGATAGCATCCAATTCTAACCGAATGTCAAGAAATTTCACTTCGCTCTGCGCTTAAGCAAAGGACAAAAATAAGCAAATCATAGAAATCCGCCCCGACCTTTATACTGCATCCTACCGTTGCCTCGCAGCGGCGAAAATAATAACTATATATATATAATATATTATACTCCACGATGGTCGCAGAAATACGCAAAATATGTGTCCATAATTACACCAATACGCACCAACAGGAAAAATGGACCAAATATGCACTAACATATTCATCTACATAGCATCCAATTCTAACCAAATGTCAGGAAATTTTACTTTGCTGTGCTCTGAAGCAACGGACAAAAATATGCAAAACGATAGAAAAGAGGTCATCCATAAATGACGTAACGCTAAAGGGGGAGAGAGGGGGGCGTAAGGCAGCGTTACGCTGCGTTCCATAGCGATAGGGAAGTGCGTTAGAAGGGGGGAGGGGGTCTTGAATGGACATTTGCCTTACGTCATTTGTGGACGGCTCCCTGCCTCGTGCCGTTGCCGTCAAAAGGATACTTCCACTCCACGAGGTCGATGCACAGCTTGCGGATGGGGTTCTTGAGGGTGAGGAGGAAGAGCGCGCGCTGGGGCCGGTCGGGCGGGGGCTTCCCGCCGCGCCGCACCGGCCGCTTCTTGTTGGCGCTCATGGCGGTGGCGCTGAGCGCGGTCTGCCACGCGCTGGAGAGCGGTTTGTCTGGCTCGGTGCTGGCCGAGGTGCTCGCGGCCCGCCCCGCTCATGCTGCGCTCCTGCAACACACACACACACGACCACGTCAGCCCCCCGCCCCGCCCCGCCGGTGGCCGACACACCATCCGCTCGATGCTGCTATTGTACTTCGGTTTTTCTTCTTGGCGCGCGGGGGGTGTCAATAAAATGGAATATCTCACGGCATTTCGCGTCGTTCTCTGTTGTGCCGCCAGGAATCGCATGATCGCCAGCACTGCTCGATACAGTCGCGATCAAGCGACTTCTAACGGCACAACCGACAACGACGCGAAATACCGAGAGATATTCCGTATTTTTGACACACCCCCGTGCGCCAAGAAAGAAAAACCGAAGTATATACCTCAATTTTTTCAACTTGGCCTCTCAAGGCCCGTCTTCACGTTGGAATACGGCAAAGTATTTCACGTCTTTCTCATTCTTCTCGCTAGATATCTCGTGATCGCGACCGTATCAAGCGCTGCTGGCGATCATGCGACTTCTAGCGGCACGACCGAGAAAGACGCGAAATGCCGTGTGATATTCCTATCTTGGCCGCAGGGGCTTAAGAGAAAAATCGCGCTATACAGGGGTATACCTGCAGTTGGGCTCGCCAACTTCCACACATAAAAATGGGCTCATTTGTAAAAAATTGGAATAGTGTCTTTTAAATGTTGAATTATTCGTAATATATACACATAAAAAGACGCCGAAGAAAGCACGAACATCGGCGCTATCTTTTGTAATATACACGCCCGCTTGCGTCCCGCGAACCCACGCAGCAGCCACGCACGTTTGGTGTCGTTGGCAGCAGTTCGTCTTTTAGTTCGTGTAAGAAGGTGCTGGAGGAGAGCGCGCCACTGTGAGGGTCGCCTCCTCATCAGAGGGCGTTGAAAGGCCCTGGAACAGGTGGCGACGCCGCGCGCTCCACGGCGCGCCGCGGCGGCCGGGCGGGGAGATCCCGCCGAGTAGACGTTGGGTTTGTGCTGTGATATGCTAAAGGGAAAAGTGAAGGCAACACGACAGCAGGTAAGACTTCTTTTAGACTTAGATCGAACTTTGTAGTAGATTTCAGCAAATGGTACGGTCGATCATGACCTTCTACTCACTAAATGTAAACTTTTCGTTCTCCTCGACTGCATGAGCAAAAGATTATCTGTGGAACCAACAGCAATTTGTTACTGTCGGTGATCAATACTTTCTCTTACAATTATAAAGCAAAATACCTGCAATGTCTTGCAGGTATCTAACCACGTGCTGTTGCATTTTTTAATGTATGGTAATGGAATTGACAATTCTTAATTTCTCTAAACCTCAAATATAAGATGATCATGATTTACAAATTTATATTAGCGGAAGGTCATCTGCACTAAAAGAATTAAAACAAGTAGAAATAAGAACTTAGAAAAGTTGCTTGGTCAAATTAAAATGTTGTTCTGTAATTATAAAAAACAGAATGTTTTCAAAAAATTTCAAACGCAACATGATAAACAAAATATAATAGTGATGCTCCAACTGAACACACTTTCTCGCGCTATTTGTCAACTATTTGTTGAAACAACAATTTGTTGAAAACCCTGATTTTTCGAAAATTGCAAAAGTTAGAAGTTGTTTTCGGAGTCTTCTTGCAAATAAAATATTAGATAGCGATTTTTTCCCTTAATAAAATCTGTTCCTGAAAGATTTTGAAATAAATTCATGTACAATATTTCGAAAATTTTAGTACGTGTAGCGCAATTTTACGTTAAAATTCACCGTTTCCGGCGCACGTTTACAATACCTTCTCTTGTACGCAGTAAGGACGTGAAATTAAAAAAGGCATTCTTGATAAAATAATCGTACCCCAGTTTCTGGTGACGAAAACTAAGTAATATACAGCGTACTGCTTACGCAGTACAGAGAAGTATTGTAAAGCTGCTGAATACAAACGATGTTTTTTCGACGGAAAACCTTTTTTTTGGTGGGGTGTGTGGTATCGAAAGTATGGATAAACCTTGTTCATGTCAACCCCTATGAAGAAAATCAAATTTTAAAAAATATTAACTTTTCCCAAAACATGTTTCAAAATAAAAGGCAATCAACAGTTCCAGTTGCCATGATGGACTGATTGTTGGTATGACAACTACGATAAGGAAAGTTTGTGTTCTGGTGGATAAAGGAAAGTAAAAGAATGGAAAGTAAAGAAAACACCGAAATTCAAGGACTGGCAACCTCTCAAAAATATGTTTAATGTTAAAAAATAATAAAAAATAATTTGAACTCGGAAACTAAACACATTATTACATTATTTAAAATTGCTCAATAAACTATCATACAGTCTAGTGAAATTATCATACTCAACTTGTGCAAAAGTTGGCAGTCTTCATAAATAAATTTTTCAAATTTTGTTTACTAATTATTTCATCCACGTTTCTTTTCTGCTCCGTCAATCTCAATTTCAATATTCTTTGGTGTGTGCTATGTACGATTGTGGACATTATGCACATTCAATTTTGTGTACGTCCTTGTTGTTCCTATTTTTGTTTAATATCTTTCAGATTCATAATTACATTTCTTTGATTAGTTATTCTATTTACTAATTAAGATCAAATAAATATTTAAGTCAGATTTTACTTTGAAATTACTTATGAGAGAAAACGAAAGCAGAAAAATGTAACATTAATTTCTTGACTGCTAGTTTGCTGTTCAGAACCAGAACTACTATTCATATTTTTCTTCATCTTTCACATTCTACAATTCACCATTTCATGAATAAACTGTGAGGGATAGTCATTTATCCAAAGAATAGGTTTTACCTTTTCCAAATTTCGAGTATGTAATGTGAACTGTTTAATCACTTCATCTACAAGTCTATACACAAAATCGATTTCTTAATCTTAGTAGAATGTTTCGACATGAACTTTTACGTGAGACCCGAAAATATCTGCAATTTGTTTGGAGAGTAAAATCCGTTCTCATTACTTTTTTACAGGGTGGAACAACTAAGTGTTTACACCCCTTACCCCTTATATCTCCTCTACCGCGCAAGATACGAAGATGCGATTTGGACAGTCGAATGCATTAACAAGGGCAACTTAATTATAGCATACTTCGTCTTTGCATTATTTTTTACTACGAAGACATAAGGTTAACTTTGTTTTTTTAAATAGAACCACATGCTAAATTTTAGCGTATCGTAATGGGCTTGAAAAGACCATTTCAAATATATGTACATCTTCGTATTTAAGCGAATCGTTTTTTTAGAAATTGATGTTTTTGTAACGTGATATTTCACTGAAGCGGCGAATTTCAATTCGACCTTTCCTGTTAACTAAATGGGGAACTTCGCGAGCCCGTCCTTCAGACAAACTCGCTCATTTATTTGAACACACAAACAACTACTTTCTCTGATACTACTGTATTTTGCCGAAAGATGACTTCGTCCAATGAAGTTCTTGCAAAGTTCTTGTTTTGTCATTCAAATATTATTCTGTTATTTTTATATCTGTGACAACACATTCTATAATAAATTTTACGTAAATAATAACAAAATAAATGAACAATATCTTATTAATCATAATTTATTCCTTACTAACCGTCACATACAAGAATCCTGTATGCATTAAATGATCAGAAGTGTTGTCATTGCCAACAATGTATGCTCCAGTGCTCCTGTATGCAGCATTTGAGTCTTCCTTGGATGAAGTCATATTTTGGCAAAATTACTATCGAAGAAAGTAGTTGTTTCTCTGCTGAAATACATGAGCGCGTTTGCCTGAAGGGCGGACTCGCAAAGTTCCCCATTTGGTCACCAGGAAATATCGAATGGAAAATCACCGCTTAAGAGAAAAAAATACGTTTCTAAAACACATCCATTTCTAAAACAACGACTCGCTTAAACACGAAGATGTAATCATACTTGAAATCGTCTTTTCAAGCCCATTACGATACGCTAAAAAAAACAAACATAGAACAAACGTTCAAAAACAAACTAACGTTCCATTAAAAAAAACAAACATAGTTGACCTTTCACAGAGTGTCCCACAAACTGTGGACCACCTCCATAACTTCTAAACGGTTCAGGATATCGAAATGCAGTTTTCGATTAACAATGCGGAATGATAGGGAAAGTAACATACCATAGAGAAATTGTCTATGACATTTTTAGTTTTCGAGAAATTTAATCATCTTTAATTTTTTAAATGGAACTATATTTTTTCAGCAGCAAGGTATAGATCATGAAAAGAGGAATAAAATGATGTACCATATGTCAGTATTTTGATGGTAATTTGAGTATAAAATTAGACTTTCTGACACGCGATTTTTAAGTAAACAGCCTTTACTTGTAGCAGCCCTCGCAACAGTAGCCGTTGGAAAGACGGCCTTCGCGGCGTCGAGACTGTTTCGTGGAGACAAGGTGTGTGAGAGGGGCGGCTGTGTGTGAGAGGGATAGAGGCGTAACTACAGCAATTCATGGTCATGACATGAAGATCATATGAACAAACATTAACATTAACGATCAGAATGAGAGATTTTTGTCATTTGTTCATCTGAATTGAGCTTTTCTTCTACTGAAATTCCAAAGCAAACGATAATCAAAAGGAACAAAATAAAAATAATTTGTAGCGGAAGGACGATTAAATAAGATTCTTTTCAAACTTACAAGAATCGAGCACAGTGTGTTTGCAGAAAAAAACTCTCATTTTAAAACATGGAAAGGGAATGAATGATTAAAGATTTTTATTGTAATATCTCGATTAATTCATTAAATAATAGATAGGTAGACTTTTCTATTATTATTTACTGTTAATAAACTTCTTATTTAAACACGTACAAAAAGGAAAAGCAATACAATTTTGAAATATTCTTGACAGACTCTCGGTGTAAATTTAATAAACTTTAACACATATGCACATCTGCAGTCACAACTGCTAATACTGATTGGAGAGTTTCTCACTTCATAACGCCACGTGCTGCCACAAACTTGAAAATCCACGGCAGAAGACGCAAGTGTAATATTTTCTTTTCCATTTATGAACAAGAGGTACGGTTGCACAGTTGGCGGATAATCATCTTAATTGAAAATTAAATTTACCAACGAAGAGACGGTGGTTGGATTCTTGTCAAGTTTGTCAATGATATTTATTATTAAAGACGACAAGTTACATGCAGATAAATCAATGGAAAAAAATCTCTTATTCTGATCGTCGAAATTAGTGTTTCTTAATGTGACCTTTGTGACAAGACCCTGGATTGCTTTAGTTAGGCCTCTTATCCCTCATTGCCACCCCTCTCAGTCTCCTGTCTCCACGCAAGTCTTGACGCCGTGAAGGTCACTTTTCCCGAAGGCGAGAGTTGCAAGGGCTGCTTCACGAAATATTGTCCATTTAAATCAAAATCACATATCAGAAAATCTAATTTTGTACTTAAATTACTATCAAAATACTAGCATGTGATACATCATTTTATTTCCTCTCTTCATGATCTATACATTTCTGCTGAAAAAAATACATAGTTCTATTTAAAAAATCAAAGATGATTAAATTTCTCCGAAAACTAAAAATGTTATAGACAATTTCTCTATGGCATGTTACTTGCTCCATGATTCCGCATTGTTAATCGAAAACTGCATTCGATATCCTGAACCCTTGAGAAGTTATGGGGGTGGTCCATAGTTGGTGGGACATCCTGTATATTCCTAGTAAAAAATAGTGCAAAGACGAAGTAGGATAATCAATTAGCCTCTCTTTATGCAATCGACTACCCAAACGGCATCTTCGTATCTTGCACGGTTTGAGGAGATACAAGAGGTGTTAACACTTGGTTGTTCTATCCTGTATAAAAAATCCAATTATTACTTTTGTACTTCACTGAAGTCTCAACGTTTTGAAAATTTTCTCAAAAATGGCTCCAAAACGTTTTTCTGTGGTTGGGTGGTTTCCCCGTGATTCCTCGAATGGCACTTAAAAAATGACACAGGTCTCATTTTGTTTGACTCTGCATTTTCGAATATAGCATGTCTCAGCTATCCAAGTTGCTCGGTTAAATGCATTTTTTCTTAATTTGAAGCAGCCAGGAATATTGTGACACAGAACCCATTGCATTTTATATTAATAACTGTACGGAGCTGGCGCATGTGTTAGCACGTCCACACAACATTACCGATATTATTTCAAAGTGCACAATCAAATCAAAAGTAGATATACGAATTTAGACTTAATGAAAGCAGGTGCATAAAAGCCAAAATAGGATTTAAAAGACAAAGTTCCTGTACACACACCGAAAAACGATATTTTTCTGAATGATATTTGGCAAAATAATATAAGCAGCTTGGAAATGTGAAGTTTTGTTTCGTCTCGAAGATTTTATATAGTATTCTCATGATTTCAAATACGACATTCACAAATCCTTCTACATCTTCATAGAATGTTACAAGAATCTTCCACCAAACCTTTCTATTAAATCATTAAATTTACAAAAAATTGAGTCTTGAATTTATGTATTGTTTAGAAAGGTTTAAGTCAGAGAAAGTTCTATTAAATATAAGTTGATTTGATTATAATTAAACAATATGGCTATCTATTGAAAATATCACACCTTGCACGCCCGTACACTAAAAGACCGATGGGATGCGTTCTTGTGGAAGTAATGGTGGTGCATCTAAAGATTAAATACATGTTACGTCCAGATTAAGGATAATTATATATTCACTCTCGTGAAAGTATTTTGGAAGGAGATAACGTGTTAATCGCCAAGAAAACTTTTTGAGAAGTAATCTATCGTATGCAGCATGCAAGCAAACCGCAACACCGAATCTATTGGTACAGCACAGGCGTTTTCTCAATACGTGACAAATTGGAATGAAAACTAACTCGAACGGTTTGTAAGAATCTTGTTGAAAAAGTAAGATTACGTTAGTGTTCATTCTATTATGGTTGTTTGACTAAATGTCCACAACTTTTCATTTGTGATACAGTTGTTTTTTTCGACGTAATTCTTGGCATTACTAAAACACTAATTACATTTTGGCACTGGACGTTGTATTAAAATGCCACACAATTGCCTGGGATAATTCACTAGACGCTTACCTCTGATGTATTTGAATTGATTTATTTTCGTCAAGGAAACTGTAAAAGCTGTATGTGGCGTGTACGCAAAAGGTGTAATCTGAGCACGCACCTTGCGCTTGGAGAAAATGTATGACAGATAGCACTTCACATTCGGAGAGTTTTTGAAGGCTTCTTAACGTGCTACTCTGACTCCATGAAGACAAGAGGAACAACAGACACGAGGAATTGCAAACGTTTCATTCTTTTTTTCAATATTGAATTGTGTGACTGCACAGGCCATTAAATGTATTTAAAAATTGATTGATAAGTGTACAGACCAAGCTGAATTTAATGTAAGACAAGGGAATTCCATGGGAGAAGTAGATTTGTACCAAGATTCACAATCCATCAACCGAAATTAGACATTTTGGAGAGATTTAAGTTTTCCGATGTATGGTTTATTTTATTTATTTATTTATTTATTTACGTCAAAAACAGTTAAAAAACTGCGTATGACGAGCTATGGGGAGAAGTGAATTTTGTGCACGTTTTCATAATTCTGTGGTCTCTATCCTAAACCATATTCTAGTCGAATTTTGAATACAGAAAAGAGAGTTTTTTTTCGAGTTTTGTTGACAAAAATATTCGCTCCTATATAATAAAATATATTTTCAAAGGTAAATTAGCTATAAATTCCTGCCCTGAACCCTCATGTTCTTCATGAAAGAATAATACTTTTTGCCGCGATAATATGAAAAACGATAATTTGAATAACTATATTTCCCACTGAAATTCAGAAGACGTGCACAAATAATGAAGTTACATTTATGTCCAGAAGCAAAACAAGGGACCATCTCAGCATTTGCTCAAGGATCAGGGAAACTGGACGAAAAACCTGATCGAGATGGGGGCCATCAACCCAGAAACAGTGGTACAATACTTGTTACAGGTTCTTTAGAATTATACAGTCCAAATGATAAATAATTACATTAACTATCATTGTTAAAATTAATTCTACTTTCCTTTTGATGCTCGGTATAGTCTCGAATTGTATAGAAACAGTTATGCAGCAGAAAAGATTTTACTTGGCACTTAAACTTTTCTATTGAATTTAATCGTTTAATGTCTTCTGGCAAAGTGTTGTAGAGTAATGTACATGAATTGTATGTGAATTTTTGTAGTGAGCTGTTGATACTGCCACCTGGTGAATATGATTACTACGTCGTGTGTTATACTTATAGACATCGGCGTTTGCTGAAAATATATTCCCGTCCTTAAGTAAGTCATTTTTGACAAAAACTACTGATTCGTAAATCAGGAGACAAGGTAATGGTAAAATTCCTAGATTAATAAAGAGGGACTTAGAAGAATCACGTGGGTTGGATTTGCTTATTATTCGTACAATTCTTTTTTGTAATCTGAAAGTCTGTGAGCTATAAGATGTGTTTCCCCAAAATATTATGCCATATCTCAGGCGGGAGTGAACATTGGCAAAATATACACAACGAGCTGTATGAAGGCTGACGGAATTTGAAAGAATTCTGAACGCGTAGCATAATGAGCTTAATTTTGTGTTCAATTCATTTAAGTGGGCATTCCATTTGAGGTTTGACTGAATTAATAGACCTAAAAATTTTGTTACATTAACATCAGTCAATGGCACACCGTTCATTTTCAATGGAGTACAGAATTTTTTATTTGATATGGAAAACTGCATTGAAACTGTTTTATTTTCATTTACTTTTAATTTGTTATTACGGAACCAATTTGAAACGTCTGATATTGTACTATTTACGGTTTCTTTGTTGCAAAGAATATTTGTATCATCCGCAAAGAGAACTGTTCTTCCGTTTCGAAACGCTAAGGGCATGTCATTTACGTATAATAGGAAGAGAATAGGGCCTAAAAATCGATCCTTGCGGGACTCCACGTACAATTGGCAAAGAACCGGAAAGGTGTGTACATAAAGTTCCATCATTCCAGTAAGGTATTTGTACTCTCTGAGATCGTTGTTTAAGGTACGAACATAGCCAATCTAGAGCAATACCACGGATTCCATACGAAGGTAATTTTGAAAGTAAAATGTTATGATCAATGACGTCAAAAGCTTTTGAAAGATCTAAAAATATTCCAATAGTTGCTTCGTTTTGATCCAATGATGAGGCAACATCCTTAAGAAAAGAAAAAATGGCTGTTTCCGTAGATTTTGATTTCCGGAATCCATGTTGGCAATTTGAAAACGCGTCGTGTTTATTGAGAAAGGTTTCCATTCGCACATAAAAAAGTCTCTCTAATATTTTTGAAAAAACTGACAAAAGAGAAATTGGCCGATAATTTTGAACTTCATTTTTGTTGCTTTTTTTGAAGAGCGGCTTAATCTTAGCTGTTTTAAAAATATCTGGAAAAATTCCGGTGCATAAGGATGCATTAAATATGTGAGTTAACGGGTGTATAATGGCTGGCGCGCACGTCTTTAACAAACACTCCGGAAATTCCGGATGGTGATTTCGGATGGTAGAACCCCAGCAGTGATTCATATAAGTGTTCATCTTGAGATTGGGAAAATAGTTTATTTAAAAGAAGATAATTTGATTAATCGTATTCAAAATACTCTTGACATCACGTTGAGCACGTTTTTCAAATTGAGTGAAAAATACTTGATTGGAAAAATAAATTGAGTGGAAGTGTTTTTGCTGATGTTTTGGGCTGGGTATACACTGTGAATGTAAACCATTTTGAATGCTTGTTTAAGATCTACAATACAAGTTCAGTGCTCAGTTTTGTTCTGTAGGTCACATTCGCCATCCGTTAGCTACAATGGTGAGTATTTGTGGATTGCCAAATCCTCAAAACCTGTGGGAATAAGTTAAAGAACAATGCCGGAAGATAGTTTTAACAATTTAGGACCTTCATGAATAGATCTAATTTTACGGATATGTTTACAACGAAGTCCTTCATGAAATTGAAAGTGTTGATTTGTTTGCTTGTGGAAAGGTTTCCAGTAATTATGGATTGTCTAAACCGTGGAGAGATAGCGACATAAACAGTGAAGGTGAGAGAAAACTAATTATAACGTGAATGATTTAAGGGTGAAAGTTGAAAATTTACATTGCAATCTTCTTCTTGAGCTGTTAATTGCTTTCTTTTGCAAGGTGCACTTTCCTCTGGATGCTCCGGGGGCCACTGGGGAGACGTTCCTTCTAAATCTTCTCTTTAAAGAAGTCGAGAGCTTTAGCTGTTGCACTATCAGACATAGCTGCAACTTTATTGTTAGGGGGATGAACACCTCATTCTGCTTTGAAACTACCTATTAATCCGGTAACTGTGGAATCTCCTTCAGCAATACCAACAAAAATTCAAAGACTAGAAATCATTGAATGCAAAGTTTTGGTGTGGATGAACACAGTGTGTTCCATAAGTCGAGCTTAGATAGAAATTTAAAGGACGCACAAGTATTCAGTGAAATAATGGAGGATTAGTGGGCTTGTGGGTTGCTTGCCGGTGACATTTTTGCCAAGCATTATCAGTTATCCCAAAAGGTACTGAAGCTGTTGAAATAAACGCATGCTTATTTCATTATTTATTGATTATGTCTGGAGACGGGGCAAAACATAATTAACACAAAGTATGAGAGTAAATAATCAAAATAATGTAATAGTAACCAAAGTTTCTGATGACTAAAAAAATACTCTTGCAATGGTGTTAGTAATGCAACAAAATTTAGTATGAGGTGGTTGTACGTGCCATCATGTCAGTTCACTTTTTTTGAAAGTACATCAAACAAAAACTACTCTGCAGAAAGTATTTATATTCCCCCATGTTGTCATTTTACATAACAAAAACATCTCACAGTCCATTTCAATGTTCCAAATGTAATTCGAATAAAAGCAATGGCATTCTTCAATTGAGAACCACCTACTGATTCGTTTGCAGACATTACACCTTTATTTCCAAACAATTGCTTCGAAGCGGCCCATATTGAGTCAGCTCGGGAATAAATCTCATTTACGCATATAATAGGCGACAAGGGAACGAGGCATGTCAGCCATTTAACATATCGATACAAATAACGTTTTCGGAGCCCGTAAACACGCGGCCACGCAACCTGTTTGCAGGTCCCTCACCCTGCATCGATCTGTTGCGGCGCGCCGAGGCCCAGCAGAGCGGAGCGGGGCGGGGCGGTGAGGGGCGGGATGAGGCGGGGAGGAGCAGGGAGAGGCGGGACGGGGCGGGGAGAGGCGGGGCAGGTAGGTGGGAGAGAAGAGACGGAGGATCACAGCGAGGCTGGGGGGTGGGGTGAGGGACGTTGGAGTGTGGATGATGGATTGTTCGTGATTCCGGGCGCGTCAACTACATGGGCCATTAGTCCCGTCAGTGTAGTGCGTGTTTCCCTCGGGAGGTGGCGGTGATCTTTTCCCGCTGGATAGCGAGATCCGGCGCCGACCTACTGTCGACTAGCGCGGGCTTCCCCCTCATCCAGGTATCTCCCACCAGCGGGGCACCGCCCCAGTCGGGACAAGCTCTAAGTTCCTGATTGGTCCCCTGTTGTCAGATAGTGTAGTGCATGTTAGTGTAAGTGTGTATGTAAGAGGAGAGGATAGGACAAGGAAGAGGAAGGAAAGATCGCGCGCGGTCCGTGGCCCGTTTGTTAGGGTACTGTTCCGGCATTCGCCTGGTGTTGGTCGAAGCAACTACAGAAAACTACCGATGAGAGCAGCCGGCCGCCAGAATGCTCCTCCAGACAGCGACTGCACTGGACCTCGCTGACAAGCCGGTGTCGGGAGGTGCGTCGGAGTGTGGTGCGTTGCGAGGAGGGTTGTGGCGGGGAGGCGATGGTCCGGAGGAAGAGGGACGAAGGGGAGCGAGCAGAAGCTGGGCTGCGGGGAGGCGGGATGGGGTGGAGAGGGAAGGATCAATGGTGGGGTTGAGGGGGAGGGGGCGAGGGAGCGCCCCCTTTCTCCGCCTCCGTCGCCACCCGTCCTCGGCGACGCACGGTCTCACGTTCTCGGAAGACTGGCTTCGGCGTCAAAACGATGTGGATTTTTTGTTGGTGTCATTTGTGCAATAATGCCCACTGAAGACATTTCCGTATAAAAATATTGCTAATTAGCAAAAACATTTAATTATTGCTTACTATTAAAAACTTTATTATTTTGACTTACGCAATGTAGCACATAAAATCTTTTGATCTTTTTAGCAATATTCATAAAAGTAAAAAATTTGCAGATTATTTATTAGTGTTATTTCAAAAAACCACAACGCCGGATAGCTGGTGATTTCTCACTGGCTTCTCGTTCTTTTGTGTTGGCATGAATGGAACCAATAATCAAGCGTGAGGCGTGTTGGATCGGGATTCGTACGTTCGAAGAAGCCGTACCGTACTTTGTATTGCACTTTGTGATTTTCTTCTGAATCGAAACGGTAGTTGCTCACCGCGATTAGAGGTCCCAAACAAAAAAAATCAGCTTTTCGTTCCACTCTAATTTACATTACGAAACCTAAGCCTCTTGTTTTGTGCTATCTTCTAAAATAAGCTCGAACTGTTGGCACTTCAATATGCCTTATGGAATCACAATCACTACATTGAATCGATTTGGAAACTAACACCAGTGTGCATTAACAAACACACGTAAACATCTGAATATAAAGACAAATGTTTAAACTTCTGAAGTTAAAGAGTGTTTTTTTCTAAATCAATATGGAAGTTATTTTTTTAACATTTGGCCGCTGATATGAATCAAGCAGTGTTCCCCTTGTTCAGGGATTGTGCTGTCTGTCGCCCGGTGCACATCCTTTCTCCTTTCGTCCGCCCGCGTTGCCCTCGGTCGGAGACAAGGCGAACAAAGGTACTCTGCAGCTCAGCAGAGAACAATTTAGCCGCAAGTCTGTGTTCTCCTGGTCTCTGTTGGCAACACTGTTCGCGAGAGAAGGTAAAGCTGATTCGGCTCGCGGTCAGGGAGTCTGGTTGAGAACTGCTAGCGAAAATCGGAAAAGTAGTTAGAAACTTGTCCGTACAGCTACCTTAAACACGTAATTCGATGTGAAAGTGTCTGAGGTTTCCTGCAGGGCTTTCCAATTTACATGCAGCTCACAGGCACATAATGTTTTAGGTCAAATCAGTACTTGCAGCTTCTGAATTCATCGAAACAAAATAATAGAAAATCTAATCGCTATTACAAGATACCTGAATATCTCCACTATACAGAGTGAGTCACGCAACTTTAGCACTTCCTGTAACTTTTGAACGGTTGAAGTTATTGCAATGCAGTTTTAACGGATGTGCATGAGGGAATGGGGCTAATTGATAGTGCATTCATTTCTATTTATCACTTGTATTTCATGATATAATTGAGGTAACTTTGTTTTTGATACATAGTTTTCAGTCAATCATGACGAGCGTAAAAGACGAATTCAATTATATTCATATAATAATTTTGATGTTTTGGCGACTAGTGTTTAACGGCTATTTTGAATGTAACAGTCCGCCACACAAGGTCACGCAGCTCTCCGCCAGCAAACGCGCGCTCGGGGAAGGGAAGGGGTCTTAGTATTTGAAGAAACGAAACATTCCAAATATTCACAAAACTGTTGAAGTGTTTTCCTGAACTCTGCTTTCCATCCTTCCGTATCTCAGCCATGGACGTATTGTACCTCAACGTCTGGGCCAATGAGCCCCATCTCCATCAGAATTTTTGTCCAGTTTCCCTGATCCTTTGACCGAATGCTGAGGTGAACCCTTGTTCTGCTTCTGGACACAAATGTAATTTCACTATCTGTGCACGTCTTTTAGAGTTTTGTAGGAAATGAAGTTATTCAAATTATCGTTCTTCGTATTCTCACGGCAGGAAGTTCATTCTTTCACGAAGGGGACGATGAGGGATGATCTGATTTCCCTTCGCGAATAGTTTTTATTACTGAAGAGCAATTTTTTCTTATAGATTGTTTCCAAAAATGCTGATTTCCATCTGTATTCAGAATTGAGCATGTATATGGGTTAGGGTAGGAATCCCATAATTTAACAAAACGTGCTCAGAATATACTTCTCCTCATAGTGCGTCACACACGGTTTTTACCTCTTTCTGAAATTAAATAATAAACAATTATGTTATTGTTATATTATAAACAATGTTACAGTTCTTATTACTTTAAAAATATTGTTTTATAAGTGTAGACGGGTCTTTAATTTTAAGATATGCAAATTAGAATTGTTTTGCCACCAGGGTGCATGAATCCTAAAATAATTTGTTAATATCTATCGTACTTCGCCAGGTTTTAGCTCACTTGGTAAGTTCTTATTTGTGAGCTCCACCAGAGAGTGGGAGGCTTTTGCCCCGGATAGGGATGATGTAATAATAATAATAATAATAATAATAATAATAATAATAATAATAATAACTCGACTTAGGGAGTACACGACCTTGCAGCTGGTGGTGGAGCTTGAGCACCCCCATGAGCCTTAAAGCTATGTCAGCGGTAGCCTAGCTACCGGTAGGGCCTCCCTTGCTGAATAGGTTGAAGGTGAGTGGTCCGACGAAGAAGTACTCCATTTTGAGGAGAGTGGGAAGTAAGTAGAGAGGGAAGGGTCATGAACCTTCGGACTTCCTGTTGTCGGCCCATAGAGGGTACAGGAGAGAAACTGGGTTGGCACACCAGGCCACTGATTAGAGTGGAGGCCCGAAGCTTGCATTAGCCAGCGAAGGAGGCTGCCTTCAGCAGTCAGTGAAAATCCCGCAGGGTTTAGTAATGCCGACTGGCGATCGGAGGGACCCCTTGCTGGGCCCTGCGGGGGGATGCCCCGAGGCCACTATGGGTCGCAGTAGCGGATGGCAGGAAACAACCCAAAGGATAAGTGTGATCTATGAACTCGAATTTGCTACCTGCGAATCTTCACTTGAAACCAATGAGCAAAATGTATAGAACAAGAAATGTAATGAATCTTAACGTGCCTTGTTCAACCAACGTCCCATACCTGCTCAGAAACCGAGCTAATGTCATCTTGTCGACATCTGGCCATCCCAAGGATGTTAGTCCCAGGGACACAGAGCCGGCAGTAGCTCGAAGCCATCGTCAGAGATGGACCCGGGATGAATTAAAGGAGGTGGTGTGGTGCTTTTACTATGCAAAAGCGAAAAATGGGGGCTCAGAAATAGAAGTTTTCAAGGTATGGAGAGAGCGGAACCCACATATGAGACCTACCCTAGACTCAAAGAAGCTTGCCAGTCAACGACGATACATACTCAGCAGTGGAAAATTCACAGCAGAACAACTTGCTGACATTAAAAGAAATGCGGAGTATGTACTTCGCTCGAACTATCCACATGACGAACATGTAGAACTTAAAAATGATGATCCCGTGGAAGGTTCATCTCATTCCAGTGAAACACACGTCAGTGGTGAAAATTCATCTGGCAATGAATTACACGATAATGACATGACGCGAAATCTCCTTCGGCGCGAGATAGAAAGAGTTAGTCAACTTCCGTTTGAATCTCGCGAAACCTTGAGGAGAATATACGAAAATGCCAAAGCTAAAAGAGTAATAGAAACAGTGAATTCTGTCTTAAATGAGGTGGTAGAGACCCCAGGCAGAGATCTACTGAAATCAGTCAATCAAAATTACTGAGATATTACTGAAATCAGTCACATCATATATGGAACGGGATATCTAGTATCTAAGATAATTTTGGGGCCAGCCAAGAACACCGACGGCCGACTGCAAAACAGAGTAAACAGCTCTGTACCCCCGTGGATGAAGAGAATTATGAAACGGATAGCCGACACCCGGCGCGAAATATCACTCTTAGCTGAGGCATCTTCTAAATCAACGCACACCTCTAAAGTTCAACGAAAAATATTCAATGTTGAACAAAAATACCAAATTGAAAATGACACCAGCAGGATAATGGTAGTTGAGAATCTAAAAGAGAAAATTCAAGCATGGGCTCAACGAATTAGACGTTACAAACGTAGAATAGATTTCCGTGTACAAAATCGGTTGTTTGAAACAGACGCGAAGAAATTCTATCGCAATCTGACTCAGAAACCGAATGGCAATGCTGTCACTCCTTCAAAAGATGATGTCGAGGCATTTTGGGCAGCAATCTGGGAAGAGAGCAGATTCTACAACAAAGATGCAACTTGGCTTCAATCTAAAGTTGATGCTGCAAATGAACTTGTGGAAACAGTGGAAGATGTTCACGAATTCTCGGAAGAGGACCTCTTCCAAGCAATTAAGAACATGGGAAACTGGAAATCCCCCGGGATTGATAAGATCCAGATTTTTTGGATTAAGAAACAAACAGCATTACATCCGCACCTAGCAAAGGCTATTAATAAAATTTTAGAAAATCCAAAGGAACTCCCGGAATGGCTCACACGCGGCATCACGTATCTGCTACCAAAAGCGGGAGATAGCTCTTTGGCGAAGAACTACAAGCCAATCACTTGTCTGCCAGTACTGTACAAAGTTATAACTTCAGCCGTAGCTGACAAAATGTACAGACATGTAGAGAAGAATCATCTAATGCCAGTTGAACAAAAAGGATGTCGTAAAAGTTCTTATGGCTGTAAGGAAATCTTGCTACTGAATAAAGTCATCTTGAATGATGTAAAGAAAGGAAAATATAATTTGAGCATGGCTTGGATTGACTACCAAAAAGCCTTTGATAGTGTACCACACGATTGGATTTTGAAGACCCTGAAGATCTATCGATTTCATCCTAGACTTATTGAATTTTGCAAGGCTAGCATGAAGTCGTGGAGTACCAGGTTACTAATCCACAGCGGAAAGGGAGTAGTAGAAACAAGAAGTATTCAGATTAACAAGGGAATTTTTCAAGGAGATTCACTATCCCCTCTGCTGTTTTGCATTAGTTTGATCCCACTATCTAGACAGTTGTCGCAAGCTGACTTCGGTTACAAGCTCCTTGGTGATGAAAGGCCAGAATCACATTTGTTTTACATGGATGATCTGAAAGTGTTTGCTAAGAATAAAGCGATTCTCTCCCAAATGCTGTCTGTCGTGAATGACTTTAGCAATGACATGTGCATGAAGTTTGGTCTTGACAAATGTGCAAAAATCAATTTAAAAAGAGGCAAACTGACAACGTCAGAGAGCTTTGAAGTTGCTATGCACACTATGATTCAAGATCTTGAGCCAGGTAAAACATACAAATATGTGGGCATTGAAGAATGTGAGACAATCTCGAACGACACAATGAAAGAGACAAGTCGCAAGGAGTATTACAGAAGAGTGAGACTTGTCCTGCAGTCTGCTCTGAACTCCAGGAATAAAATATCTGCAATTGGTAGTCAGGCGGTGCCTGTAGTAGAGTACAGTTCCGGACTAGTGGACTGGACTGAGCAAGAAATCCGCATCATGGATCGAAAAACCAGAAAACTGCTAACAATGCATTATGTCGCCCACCCTTGAGTTGATGTACATAGACTTTATGTGTCACGTAAGGAAGGAGGAAGAGGCCTCTGACAAATTGAAGCCTCCTGGCATAATGCAATAGTTGGAATGGGAAAGTATGTAGTCAGTCATTAAGATGACCCTCTAATGAGGCAGGTCATGAAATCTGACCGAAGAATGGGAAACAGAGACATTGTTAGTGTAGGAAAAAGCATTGCAAAGAAAACTATGCAAGACATGTCAAATAACACAGACACTGAACTTCCTGTACTACGAAACATGAAATGTGAGACACAAAAAATGTTAAATAAGTCGTGGAGAGACAAATCCCTCCATGGACAATATCTAAAAAGAATGGACAAGGTGCAGATCAATAAAGATCAATCATTTATGTGGCTTAAAAGGGGAAGAATGAAGCCAGAATCGGAAGCACTTGTAATAGCTGCCCAAGATCAGGCCTTGAGAACACGACATTATGATTAAGCGGTTCTCAAAATATCTCAAGTTGATATTTATTTATTTATTTCTTTATTTATTTACGTCAAAAACAGTTAAAAACTGCGTGTGACGAACTATGGGGAGAAGTGAATTTTGTGCACGTTTTCATAATTCTGTGGTCTCCATCCTAAACCATATTCTAGTCGAATTTTGAATACAGAAAAGAGAGATTTTTTCGAGATTTTTGACAAAATATTCGCTCCTATATAATAAAATTATTTTCAAAGGTAAATTAGCTATAAATTCCTGCCCTGAACCCTCATGTTCTTCATGAAAGAATATTACTTTTTGCCGCGATAATATGAAAAACGATAATTTGAATAACTATATTTCCCACTGAAATTCAGAAGACGTGCACAAATAGTGAAGTTACATTTTTGTCCAGAAGCAAAACAAGGGACCATCTCAGCATTTGCTCAAGGATCAGGGAAACTGGACGAAAAACCTGATCGAGATGGGAGCCATCAACCCAGAAACTGTGGTACAATACTTGTTACAGGTTCTTTAGAATAAATGCCGCATTTGTCAGGAACACGTAGAAACCATTGATCATATTATCTCAGCTTGTCCATCCTAGCAAAGACCGAATACTTGAAAAGACACGACAGGGTGTGTAGCTACCTCCACTGGCAGATCTGTACCGCCCTCGAAGTTCCGAACACAGCCCCAAGTGATACGAACACTCACCGGTGACGTCTGTTGGATTGTGTACGATATTGTACGACCAACAAATTCACTGATCGCACGATAGCGGCAAACAAACCGGATATAGTAATCCGGGATTTGGAGAATAAATCGTGTTTACTTGTGGATGTTGCTGTACCTTGCGATCAAAACGTCGTTACCAAGGCGGCAGAGAAACGTCTTAAATACACGAATTTGGAAATCGAAATCACCCGAATGTGGGGCGTAAAATCACAGGTCGTCCCGATGGTTATCGGAGCCCTGGGATTTGTTCCGCAAAATTTGTGTAAGAACTTGTCTAAACTCCCGGGTAATTCAAATGGCTGGGAAGTGCAAGAAATTGCTTTATTACAGACATGTAAATGCAGATAAGAGTTAAAATTTAACCTCCATAAACGTAAGTTGTAATTTTACATCATGAAGAGAACTGCTTCACTATTTTACAGATCCGGTAAAAACATTTTCAATCAGATCCAAGCGAATGTGTTGGTGTAGCCATAATCAGTGTTTTTTGAGGCTCCTTGAAACCGAAACCGTCTGTCTCTACCTGTTTTTGCCTGTCTCTTTTTGCTGTCTCTCTGCCTGTCTCTCTGCCTGTCTGTTTGCCTGTCTGCCTGTCTGCCTATCTGCCTATCTGTCTGCCTATCTGTCTGCCTACCTGTCTCCCTACCTGTCTTCCTTCCTGTCTTCCTACCTGTCTTCCTACCTGTCTTCCTACCTGTCTTCCAAACTGTCTTCCTACCTGTCTGCCTTCCTACCTGTCTACCTTCCTACCTGTCTGCCTTCCTACCTGTCTGCCTTCCTACCTGTCTGCCTTCCTACCTGTCTGCCTTCCTACCTGTCTGCCTTCCTACCTGTCTGCCTTCCTACCTGTCTGCCTTCCTACCTGTCTGCCTTCCTACCTGTCTGCCTTCCTACCTGTCTGCCTTCCTACCTGTCTGCCTTCCTACCTGTCTGCCTTCCTACCTGTCTGCCTTCCTACCTGTCTGCCTTCCTACCTGTCTGCCTTCCTACCTGTCTGCCTTCCTACCTGTCTGCCTTCCTACCTGTCTGCCTTCCTACCTGTCTGCCTTCCTACCTGTCTGCCTTCCTACCTGTCTGCCTTCCTACCTGTCTGCCTTCCTACCTGTCTGCCTTCCTACCTGTCTGCCTTCCTACCTGTCTGCCTTCCTACCTGTCTGCCTTCCTACCTGTCTGCCTTCCTACCTGTCTGCCTTCCTACCTGTCTGCCTTCCTACCTGTCTGCCTTCCTACCTGTCTGCCTTCCTACCTGTCTGCCTTCCTACCTGTCTGCCTTCCTACCTGTCTGCCTTCCTACCTGTCTGCCTTCCTACCTGTCTGCCTTCCTACCTGTCTGCCTTCCTACCTGTCTGCCTTCCTACCTGTCTGCCTTCCTACCTGTCTGCCTTCCTACTTGTCTGCCTTCCTACCTGTCTGCCTTCCTACCTGTCTGCCTTCCTACCTGTCTGCCTTCCTACCTGTCTGTCTGTCTGCCTGCCTCCCTCTGTATGTCTCTCTGCCTGTATGTCTGCCCCTGTCGGTCTGTCTGTGATAAACGCTAGCGCCTAAACCATTCAGCAAATTTTCTCCAAAATTGATATTCCCCGATCGATCTGAACGAATTCAAGGCTTTGGGAGTTTCAAACGAATATTTTGATTTTTGACAGTACTTTATACGAAGCTTCAAAAACATTTTCAATATTTTCTAAAAAATGTCGCGAAGTGTTCTGATTAAATTTGTCCTCGCATAGTGTAATGATGGTTAAGAGAATGGTGCAGGTTGCATATTCGTTGTAATCCCAGATTTTTGAAAATTGCAAAAGAGCAATTTTTTGGGCGTCTTCCTAAACTATAATGTTGAAGATAAATTTTATTCCTTCATGTAATTTGTGTCTTGAAGACGGATCTTGAAATACGATCATTTTCAATTTTTCACAAATATAAATAGTTTTCGTATGATTTTGCGTGAAATATAGGCAATTTACAAAAAGTAACATTTTTTTTCAAAAACCGCTTCAAATTTTTTCTATAAAATTTCTTCTAATGTTTTTGAAAGGACGATAAAATATGGAGTTGATTTGTTAAATATGGAGTTTAAAGTGTTATTTCCAAAATTGCAAAATGTTATAACTTCAAAACTACAAATTTGAAAAAAACGGTTTGCCTTGAACAAAGTCTATTGTAAATAATCAGCTCTTAAAAAGGCATATTCAGCGTTTTTTAAAATAAATAGTAGATTTCGCGTAACTTGTGTTTTTTCTCAGAAACCGCTCCAATTTTTTTTCAAACTTTTCCCAGGGATGAAAGCGATGCTTAAAAGAATTGCGCGGATTTCATTTTCGTTGAACTATCCGAATTTTCGAAAATGGAAAGTTATGGGAGAAAGTATGTACTGTTATAGCGCCACTAATTTAGAAGATAATCATGTAATAATAAAATTATTATTAACATTAATAGTAATAGTAACTATAGGTATAGATATAAGCTTTATTCTATAATTGGGTAAATGTTGCCCGGCGGTAGAATGCAAAGTACATTTACAATTACAAACACAATTACAAATAATGACAATAATTACTGCTAATGATAAAAATAATAATTGAAGTTTTTCATTGCCTACATCTAGAATTAAAGGTTGACAACTTATTATTGCGTGCAAAATATAATCGTCAATTTAATATTTAAATTGACGCTGTGACTACATAAAAGTAAAGTTTGATGAGATATGCTAAATTAAACAAACTCTAAGAAAACTTCTACGATGCTCAGCGGGCGGAAGGAAGCTGATATTTGAAAATCGTTAAAAGGACGGAAGAGAGAGAACAAACAGGAAGGAAGCTCCAGTGGCTTAAAAAGGAAACGAGGAAGTCTTTAAGGAAGAATAAGGTTTCCTAGAACAACGATGTACTCGAGGAAATAATGTAGATAGCACGAAAAGCTTATCGATATTCAAAGGATAGGATTAAGGGAAAATTGGAACTACGTGGTATTAAGCCAGTTCAGATGCAGGTATAACTTCTGTCCTCCCGAATTAAACAGATTGAACAGTCATTACCAAAGACGGTTAAGGGAGCGATCGGTGATCAGTATTTGCGCGTACTGTAACTTGATATCAAGAAACCTTATGACTAGTGACCGGAAAAATATGTAGTATTAAACATCAAAATATGTACATAAATATGTAATGAAAACAGTAAGAATATGTAATAAATATGTAAAATCAGATGTAATATGTAATATTAAAATTCTGTAATTAAAAACCATTCACATAGCAAGAAATTACATTTAGAAAAATTGCTCACTTTACATCATACAACCTTCTCGTCCGTAGTAAAAGCCTAATCTATTGTAATCCAGGACCGTAGATTGGCAGCCAGACTAATCGCAATAGAAGCCATCGCACAAACTGGCGATATATACGACCAGTACACCTTAGTATACACTGGCGATTTATACGAACATACACCTTAGCATCTTCATCGAAGAGTTACCCGTTGGCGATCGCAGATTTTTCTCGGAAATTAAGATTATACAACACAAAGCGCGGTGTCAGTGATATTTTGGACACCAGATTTCCCCAATAATTTAGGAACAATGCTGATTTAAAAAACAAGATCTTTTCATAGAAAAGCGTGGAATTAAATTGAAGAAAATAAAAAATAAAAAATATATTGTGAAAACAGCAAAATATGTAAAATATGTAATGTAGTACTAAATATGTAAAAATATGTAATGAAAAAATTCGATATTTTGTTAGGAGGGCTATGATTTGCCAAGATTACAATTTTGAGAACGGTAAGTAGAAAGACAAAAAATATATTATTACATAAAAATCCGGTCTCTACTTATAACGATTTCGTTTAACATTCTAAACGTTCAGGAGCGTAAATTTTCGTGTCTTCACTACTGTACATCAGATTCCCAATGCTGGGTAATATGTAAGTAAATTCTGATTTGGAATATAATCCTAAAGTAGGCAGACATAAACTGAATGAATCTAGATCGAATATTTAAAAAAATAATTTTGACCGGGTGAGGTGGCTCAGGGCATCAACAGATGTCACTGCAGTGACTCTGACCGGGAAGTCCTAGGGTTCGAATCCCGAGGGCGCGACAGGATTTTCAACTCTAGCTACATAGATCCAATTCAGTCGCTGTCTGGGGGTGTCTGGGGCCGGCTGCTCTGAGCGATAGTTTTCCGTGGTTTCTCCGATTAAAACCAGACGAATGCCGGAGCAGTACCTTAACAAACGGGCCATGGACCGCGCGATTTTTACTTCCTTTTCCTTGCTCTACACTCACCCTTCACTTACTCTTACATACACTACACAACCACACATGTCAGGAGACCAGCCAGCAGATTAGAGTTTTTCCCTTTGGGGTGGTGCCCCGCTGGTGGGAGATACATAGGAGAGGGAAACCTCGCCCCTGACATGTGGTTTAGCGCTAGATCTCGCTATCCACTGGAGGGAGTAATCACCTCCTATAGTTGACATGCTAAACTAATCAGTGATCAAATTCATCCATTAAAAGGACAGGCGTAAAGAAAAGCCGTTTTTTTTGTATTCCAGTATTATAAACGACCTTTTCTGTTGCAAGAAATCGTTCATAATCGATCGTTTTACGGCAGAAATGATGACTTAATAGATTTTACGGCACTAATGATTGCGTCATCACACATTCAGCCAATCACAGCGAGAGAGAAAAGGGGGGCGTAGAGATAAACGGAACAGCCGACCACCGTTTTCTCGCACGGATGTCAAGTCCCCAAACCACAAAAAATTTGTTTCGTAAAATTAAGTTTGATTCTCTTATAAATGTATAATGCTGTCATACAAAAGAATAGCGTATGCAACTCTTTTATAATGTTGCTTTATTGCATTCGTAGAAATTTGAAAACTCGCTCCTAACGTGGCTCGTTTTCAAAACATGCCCTCATGCAATAAAGCTTAACATTCTAAACTAATTGCATGGACTACTGTTTGGCGGTCGCTGGCGCAGGGCGGGAGGGGGCGGGGCAGTCGCGAATGGCGGGCGCCGCCGCGGCGGAGTGCGTTGAGCCGTGGCGGGGAGCGGCGCGTCACGCTGCTAAACTTAGACGCCGGCCACGGCACTGCTCCCCCCCCGCCCTTCCCCGCCACAGGGGCGACGGCGGCCTCCGTTCAGCCTCCGGATCGCACAGGCACCTGATGCACCTGATCGCACAGGCGTGCGTGCCACTGAGTACTACACGGGCACGTTTTCTTCGTAGTTTACATAGGGGGCTCGGACTACGTGACGGCAGGGGATATGGAATGCCCTATCCTGGGATAGGGGAAAATGCCCAACCTATTTTTTGAATGCAAAATAATGAAGTAAAATAATATAGTTTCAATGCGTGAAAAAATTGAAGGTTTCATGGGAACATATAATCGCATTTATTGACCCAATGAATTTCACACGTCATTATAATGGTCTGAATACAATAGCAAAAGAATAATTTCAATATTTTAAATTATATCTGCTTATCTGGTTTAACATCTTTCATATTAAAGCCAATACCACAATGCTACATAAAGGAAGCATTAAGTACAGCACTTTCTAATATTTCAAAGAATGGGTTATGAGGAAATGTAACCAATGAATCTTTGTAATCACGGCATGGGGAATTATCACAGTTGCAGAAAAGAAAAAAGATAACTTATCAACAGTTCGTAATAATTCCACCATTTACGTCCTGACTGAGTTTCGGCCGCTACAAAATTATCAATGAGAGTAACTGATAATAGTATTTTGTGAAATAAAAAATTCACAAAATGACTACATCGCTTAATGTTAACTCTGGTCTAACAAGAGAAAAGTTTTATCTACATAAAACGGTTTTACGCTTTATTAGTAAAAGTTTGTTGCTGCGATACACCAAACATAAAAGCGTTAAAAATATAGAATTGGGAAAATCTATTGCAGAAATAAACATGTTACATCGAAGTTTTACCAGATTTGATCTATTAAAGCCGAGATACCATAGTTCATCAAACGAGTTTAAATTGAGGTATACCCCGAACCCATTTAAAATTATTCACGTTGTCTTTGATGGACATTTCACAATCCATTTATTATGCAACATTGTTGGCAAACGCAACTCGTCACTAATTGTGAAGTACACTTTATCATTCATAGTTTTCCTATCGTGAAGGCTACTATGTAGTATGTAGTATAGAGATCGACAGCGTTTCATTTAGTTTAATGTTCTTCTTCGCATTCATTTTTTTTCCAGAGTAGGGATATTTTGCCTCCCTCGGTGGCTCGTTGGTTAGCGTGCTTACATTCCACTGCGCAACCCCGGGTTCGATTCCCGGGCGCGGAAAATTATAACTGTGCACTTTCCTGACATGTCCCAGAATCTACTGTTGTGTGACGATGAGAAAGCTAAGAAGACCAGTATAAACGGAGAAAGGATGTCTTCGTGCTAACCACACGAAACCCTGATCCCATGGCCGAGAGGCTGGGTCGCCGCTGGTCGGCCAAGGCCCGTAGCGGGCTGCCGAGCCAAAGAACAGCAACAGTGGTATTTTACTAAAATCATTTCCTGCGATTTTGGTTCTCTGTAGCTGCTCTGACCGACAAAACCTCGAGTCGAATCCCTACGGTGACGGATTTCTAGAAGTAGGAGGAAATCACCTGCAAGCCGACGTGTAGGTCCAAACTGGATCTCGCCATCCAGCAAGCGAGGAACACTGCGACTTCCTGGGATAAACGACGTACTACACTAATGACCACAGGGGATGACGTGCCCGAAAAAAAATAAGCAACATGAGCTTCGTACAGAATTTAATAGTGCAAACAACACTCATTATTAGCATGATCTGTCAGCTGACCCCAATATGCCACGTTATGCACATTTCAATCAATATTAAACTCGTTATCTGTTTCAGTAATTGTTTCAACATTCCAAAAAAAGGCAACATTTTTTAGGGAATTAATCGTAAAAATAAAATTCGTATCGCTGGCACAAATGCAGTATTTGTAAAAAAATACATCGGCATACTCTTATGTATTAAACGAACGTTTAATTGATAAATATAAAAATAAATAAAAACCCATATAAATATCTGAAAACTCTGAAAAAATATATACGAAAATTAGAGCATTGCATGGATACTACGGCAGTTATCCTTATTTATAAACCGCGATTGATACGGCAATGGTGTCGTTTTTCCATGTTCTACATTTAGAGCCCCATACATCGAAAGTTTAAATTTTTGCAAGTAGTTTGACATATCTCCTCGAAACTGACAACAAACGTTCTGTATATTTATTGAGCCGAAAAAAGCGAAACGAAACATACATTTTTCTCCAACTTCTAACAAACCGATGTGCAAATATTTGGCATCCATTAGCATGTTACGACGTTAACGCTGCATTTACGATCTCTGTGCATTATAGTAGCGAGCTCTCCAGCGCTCATACGAGACGTTTTGTACGCTGTGCGAGCCGATAAAGCCAGGCGATAACATACTTATGGTTTTCTCAGAGCTTAGTCTAGGCCCTGATGAAGGTCGTAGCAGCCGGCCGAAACGTTTGCACCTGTCGCGGAAGCCTACGCTCTCATCTAAACTGGCCGAATATTTACATTTACTATGCCAATTATTTTTACAATGTCATAGAAAGACGTTTCGGAAGGAACGTAGTGCCTAGACGTTTTTGGAAACGTGTGATATTGTTTGTGGTTTAGGATCCGTAGTGAGATCAGTTGCAGTTCTCGAAAAATGTTGGTTGAAGAGACTGTTGCTAGGTAGTTTACTTTTGTATAGTTATGTATTAAAACAACATTCTAGACAAGGTTTCCAGTTGATGTAATCGTAATTTTTACTATATTCCACATTGCTTTTGCTTTTTATTTGGGTTTAATATATGTTTATCGTGTTTCATAATACCCTAGTGGCTTTTGTTACCAATGATAATTGTTTTTTGAAAGTAGAGATGGACATCAGGAGATACGTCATGATACTTTGAAATGAAATAAATAATTTGCTTTTTTGCGTGAATCTCATATAATACATGAACTGCTTTTGTTTACTTTTTTATTTGAAGAGAAAAGCACTTCTTAAAGTGAAATGAAAGCGTCGAAAAATACGAACTCTATCGTTTGCATCAACATTATTTTAAACTCCGTCTCATTTCTGCTGTCTATGAATAATTTCATTTTACTTTTAGTAAATGATTTACATTATTTATTGTGGCAATTGCTCGCACTTCTTGAAATGGGAAGAATATGTGCATCGTGGTCACTGTGTCCTCATTTTTTTTTGCAATTTCATATCTTGTGGTTTTGTTAAATATTATTTGATTGATTGCCTCCTTTGGATTAAGTGTCGTTCATGTAGGCACATTTATTATAATATCTAAGCTAAAGGAATCAATTAAATTGATTAACTGCTCTTTCTCGCATAGCTCGACCAGAAAATCAATGTTAAAACCTACACATACAATACAATAATGAATTTAAAAAAACGTTTGAAGACTTTGCTTAGAGTTATCTCTAGTTTTTCTAAGAACGTTATAATCTTTAGCTGACTCCTTCTGAGACCTGCAGATGCAAAGTAAGATAGATTTGAGCGTAGGTAGATGTACAGTAGATATTTGAAAAACATTTTGAACTAAATATTCATTAAATTCCGTCAGGGAGGTAGAATCGATATTATTGGTAACGTAAATACAAGAACCCCGGTGTACAGAGCCCTAATTCGATTCCCTTTCTCTACGATAATAGCCTGCAATATAAAAGTTAATTACCTGGCTCCCGATGTAAAACTTCAAAGAGTAAGTAAATCATTTGAATGAACGTCGCCAACGTGTATTTTGAGACGAGATTACGCGGCTCTATTTCCGGATCGCTGGATGGCGACTGTGTAAAAACAAAATGCTCAGCGTTTGGACGTTTACTGTCCCAAAGCCTTGTGCACAAATGACTTGAACACTTTCTGAAAAATAAAATATCGATTGGTAACTTATCCTCTCGGAATGATTTGAAGTTCGTTTGTTTTATAAAATGAATATTGAAACATCGGAACACTACTTCGTAAAACAAACGAGGTATCTCTATACTCATATGTAGCACAGCCAGAAGCGTATTCTGAATGAAATGAGGCAGTTGTTGCAAAGAGAGGAGGTGTGTCGTTTTCGAAATAAGCGATTAAATAGTGTTCGAGACGTTTCCTTTGCTGCAACTCTTCATGACGCCGTTGTTTTTGCGATGTGTGGGTGGGGCTGGACAGTTTTTTGCGCTGGGGAGGCATCGGCGTTCGCTGTCAGTCCAGAGCGGTATTTCCGGGTGCGGGGGCGCGAGTATTCTGTTGGCCGTATCGACAGCTCATCGACAGCCCCTATCGACAGGCGCCCTCGCAGAGCGGGTCCAGTCGGGCCCGCCGAGTCGGGGTAGAAGCGCCGCTATTTCCAACGTCATCATTACAATCCAGCACTCGGCCACTAATTGAGAATGATCGTGCGGGAAATTCGGCTTCGCAGAATTGATGTGGATTTGGCTCTTGTTATTAACAGTTGTTTATGTGCGTCGTTTAAGGCAGAGAATTTAGTTTTCTGATTCAAGTAAAAGATCAGCCCACTTTTTGCCTAAAATAGGAAATAGACGCCGACCTAGGTTGCCGAGATTCTCAAGACGGACTCCATTTTCTATGATCGAAGCGAAAGGTCGGGATTCGAAACCGCCTCAGGTTTGGATGTTTTCTTGTGTGTTGTGGCAGGGTGGGGATCTCGCACCCACAATGCAGGACGCTTCAGCTGTCTTCCTTTAATTTCCTTACCATTCGTGAGATGACGCATTGCGCCTAAGTATACGTAATATGAGTTCCATTTTAACATGGATGGTAGTTGTGTTATGGCATGGTAGTACCTTCCTAATATCACTGCGTATCGCGTTCAATCACAGTCCTAACCCCAACTCCTTTTCCTGTTACGCTACGGTCAGAATGGATCCGTATTTGGCCGAATTCCAGTTCGGCAGAACAAGGCCGTTTACAGCCGAATGTTTCCAACCCTCACTAGAGCGCAGGCACGGTCACACTGCCTGCGACAAGTTCTGGCGAACACGACCGAACTTCGAAGTCGGCAAATCGATGTCAAATGAATTTGATTGATTCAGCCGATCTGAGCTGCCGGAGATGGATGACGAAAAGCTGGTTTCACTTGTTCACGAACGAGAAGCTCTGTGGAAGACATTGGATTCCAGAAACCACAACAGGGACAAAAGCAGGAAATTATGGAATGAAATCGCAGAGGAAATGGGCGAAAACCCGGAAACTTTTTCACATTTGTACTTTCATTCTTCCCGACAATTATTTTTTTCCAATACTACTAGTTACTACTAGTAAGTAGTTACTACTTACAAGATTTGTGCATAGCAATTTTTATTTTTGAAGTTTGTAAACTCCTCTATATCTCAAATGGGACATGAGCTTAATTGTAAAATATTTTTATTAATCATATTACACTTAATTTATCTTATAATGAAACAAATTGTACAGTTTAAAAGTTTCAAATTACTTCACAAGTGCAATGAACATGCCCGATAATTGTACTGTGAGCAACTCTGAATGAAAATGCCAGTGACCTGAATGCGCATCATCAAGGCCGTGCGTTTGAATCCGCTCTTAAGCGGGTGTAGTGTGTGGCGTGGTAGGTCTCTCCCACCCACAATGTACATCACCATTGAGTGCACCTTATTTCCTATTCCAGAGGTATTCTCCCCAGAACCGACTATTTTCAGCCGAGAGGGGTTTACTGGTGGCTCGGCAATACTAGAACTGGCTGAGACGAAAACTACGGACCGCATGTGGCAGCCGAAGATGGGGAGGGCATCGTAAAATTGAAATGCTTGAAGGGCGTGATCACAGAATGACTTGCTGAGGGAGGTTTGCGATAAGTGAAAATGAGTGAGTCTGTGGAGACGTACAATTGAAAGAAACCTATTATTCAATACATTTCAAAAATTAATAATTAATCGTTCCAGAATTTATTCTTAGAATCACTAAGAAATTGATAATTAAATAATAATAATAATAATTATAATAATAATAATCGCCTTTAACCACTTAAATATTTACATAATTTGGCAGATTTGGCGGTCTTCCACGAAAGCGCGATTAGATGTATTATTTTATTATTAGCAATTAAATATTCAAACAAAGTGTTCAAGAAAAAATGTAATTTCAAGACCAAGAAAAAATAATACAATTTTGTTTAGCAATTAACATATTTATGGACATTTATAGCCAGTGGATTCATGTAAATTGTAATTGTCCTCCCTGAATTATTATTACTATTGTAAGATAATTGGAAATGTAATTGTTATAATTTTCTACTGTTGTATTGTAACTGTAACTGCATTATAATTATATTGAAACTGTATTATAACTGTAATAGGAAGTCGCTAATAACCGCGATGTTGATGCAACTAAAAATAAAAATAATTTTAAAACAAAGAAATATAATTTCATAAACTATTGTAAATAATGTAAAAAATTCAACAAACTTTAAAAAAGTGAAATACATTCACACACATTGTACCTGAAGTTAGAAGAAAAATCAATCTTGTTCACATTTGGAAATAGCATTAGAATCATCATTAAAATTAGTTTTACAGCTTACACAAGTCAATATTGGTAGTCAAAGTTGTAATGCCAGTAGTAATGCCAACAATACCAATAACTTTACAGTATACTAGTTAGAACTTGCAATTGTTCACAAGGCGAGTTTGTCGGGTACAGCAGCAAATAGCATATCTTAATTTAATTTAATTTATTTATATGCTATTAATTTCTAGAACTTCCAAACATTAAAAAAATACTTGTATCTTACGTATACGGATGGTACAATCTGTAAGTTCTCTTAAGCTCTAAAATCTCTACCTACGACCTTTCTCTATACTGAGTTGAATCACGAACAAAGGTAGTCACATGCATTTTGACAAATTTGATAACAAGAAATACTCCATTCCGTGTAATATTGTTTCTTTGGCAAATTAATTACAGACTTGGGTTCTTATCTGTTTTAGTGCTCCACTTAAAGAAATCGACTATTATGAGATCATGGAGAAAAATTAGCTACTGCTAGTACTTGTATGTACTAGTACTTGAAACTTCCAAGGAAAATAATTTTGTTCACCTCTAGTACTTCACACAACGCAGGAAAACGGGAACAGAAGTGTAGCTGCGTTTATTGGAGACGAAAGTAACGTAATTTTTAATGATATTGCATTCGAAATGTATTTCCAGTCTCCTATATCGACAACAGCGGGAATATTCTTAAAACTCCAATGCAAGGTGTGGCAAGTTCGTAGTTTTTGCAGATATATTATTTATAAGTTTCTAACTCGTCAGTTCTCGGCATCTGCCGGTCACGAGTTGAATAGGAACGGTGAAGAGCGGTCGTCCACTTGTCGCTTCTTGCTCATTCCATATTTCCAGCGTCTTTTCGATTACACTCGAGGAAGTTGGATACTGGAAAATATATTTTGCACTTTTGATCCAGAAGCCGTCGTTTACATTCCTTGTAATAAAGTATAGAGCTCAATTGACACGGTCGACATAAAAAGGGCACACTTGATTGTGACTTTCGATAACGAGACAATGATAACCGAAATATAAAAAGAAGTTATTAAACTCATGTTATATGCATAAAAAAGAAAGGCACAACTCATTCCTTGTTTGAAAACGATAATTTTCAAACAAGGGGTTGTGCCCTTTTTGCGCAGAACAAATTTTAGGCAATGAAGTGGAATAAAAGTGTCAAAAACATGGAATAATTTATTAACACAGAGTGAGTAATAGCTTTTAGAAATATATTAGACCATTCTGCGCAACAAGCTTAAATGTTTTGTTTGCAACAAAGACGATTTGCTTGACATTAATAAGTACCAGAACATGGAAGAAAAAGGCTCACTCTTTAAATCTTCTTTTAAGAACTTAACATATTTTCTATAAGTTAACATCCTCTTCAACTGGAAATCGGTGAAAACATTTTACATCAGCAACTTTCTTATAATTTACATCTGAACGTGGAGATTTTTCTGTAGTAACTATGTCAAATTCTTGTAGGTGTATGCTACAAAGTTTGGAGTATGTGCGAGAACACAGGTCAAAGCCATTGATAAGGAATTTTATGAGCACATAATTAATTATCCCGAATGGAGTTTACTTTTACAAATGGGCTTTCCATAGGAAAATGATGTCACTCTTGAAGCAAAATCTTTCTGCATTACAAAATAAAATCGATCTTTTTGATGCAGGATCACGGCCAACTCGTACAACATTTATGTCACTATTATCACTCATTTCGTTCTAAACAAAAAAACCATAATACCTTCACATTTGCAGCTACCCACTTCTCATGTACTCCGCTCAGCTGCTTTCAAACGTGAAAGCAACTGTGCAAACGTGAACCAACAAACGTGAAAGCAAAAATGAAACTTCAACCACATCCACTAAAGAACATGGCAAACACGAATAGCCATTCTGCGTAAAAAGGGCCCAAAGGCTTATGTACCCTTTTTATGTCGACCGCCTCAATTGTGAGAATATTTAAATTCGGAATACTCAAATGAGAGGTTGACTGTAAAAATAAGTAAACGCTAAAAATAATTTGCATGTCTTCTATGGCAATTAATAACAGAAAGCAAATGAGTAGCAAACCTGCTTTGAATTCTATTACAATCGTTTTTAAATGTTCGCAATCAAATAAGAAAATGTTTTTTACTTTTTCAAAACGAAAAATTAATGTTTCATTATTGCTTCAACATCAGTGCTTGGAAAGAAGGAGCCAAAAATGATTATTTTCTCTTCATATATTAGAGAATTTTAATTGACACTTCAATCATATTCCCGTATCTACAATTTAGTGAAAATACTGAACATTATATTGTGTTCTGTCTACGAGCTCTAAGAAATGATGAAAATGACGTTATTGGAAGGTTGTTATTTTGCTAATTCTTAACATTAAATAAGAATTAATTATATACTGTAATCTGCAATTATTAATATGTTACGTTTTATTTTTTTACTTAGTAAAGCTACATACATTTTGTTATTGGGCGTTGTTTGGTCGTGGGATTCTTCAGTGGCGAAGAAAAACAAAAATTAAATTACGAAAGAAATACTCATCGCATTAGAACTAAAATTATACTATATTGAGGTTGTGCTAGAAACTTCCGAAAGCGTAATGAGAGAAAATGCCTGAAGTGATTCGTCAATTAGATTGAAAGAGATAAAAGAAAAATATTGACCAGATTGAGCAAATTTTCGAAAACATTCTTCTTTCCATTGTGAGCGGCAAGTAATTTTTTTTCGTGAATGGGCCCACTGTGGGATGCTTGTGACGGCGCGCGTGGGCGGGGGCGGGGCCAGGGAGGGGGGCGGCGGGGGCGGTGGCGCCCTATTGATTTCCACGTGCGTCAGCGCGGGAGGCGTGACGGGAGAGAGACTTCAGATGCGACTCGCAAATCCCCCGCAAATCTCGCGCACACGAGCTGGCCCACTGGGCGGGACGCGGGATCGTCTTCAGAATACTCATAATGATTCATTGATTTTGTTTTCGGGCGCGTCAACTATTTAGGTCATGAGTCCCGTAAGTATATTGGGTGTTTTTTCTCGGGAGGTGGCGGTGATCTTTCCCCACTGAATGGCGAGATTCGGCGCCGACCTACCGTCGACTAGCGCGGTTTTCCCCTCAACCAGGTTTCTCCAAACAGCGAGGCACCGCCCAAGCCGAGACAAGCTCGAAGCTCCCGACCGGTCTTCCGGCATGTGTGGTAGTGTAGTGCATGTTGGTGTGTGTGTGTGTAAGGGGTGAGGATAGGACAAGGAAGAGGAAGAAAATATCGCGCGCGGTCCGTGGCCCGTTTGTTTGGGTACTGCTCCGGCATTCGCCTGGTGTTGAACGGGGAAACCACGGAAAACTACCGATCAGAGCAGCTGGACTCTAGAATTCTCCTCCAGGCAGCGAGTGAAGTCGACCTAGCTGACAAGCTAGTGTCGAAAATCCTGCCGGCCGTCGGGACTCGAACCTAGGACCGCCCGGTCAGAGGGACTGCAGGAATACTGATAATGACAACAATATTTACATTTCGCCACCTAGTTCACTGTTCACGTGAATAATATTTGATTAAATAATATCGATATTTAAAAAAACACTCCAAAAAATAAGAAAAAAGTTTGCACTTACATGTCTGACACTAAGGAACGTGACTTAGCGGGTTATGATATGAATAATAATTGATGCATAGACCAAGAATATCGTTAGTTTTACAATTAAGTTGCGAACTCAGCCAGTTTTGAAATAATAGAGTTTGAAATTGATTCATTTTTTCAATATGAATAAAAAAGTTTATCAATGTGAATAAAAACATTTTTTCAATATGAATAAAAATATGTTTTCACTATTTTATTGTCGATTATAAATAAATAAATGACCAACTGTGATTTCCCTGCAATATCTTCATTTTGAATTTTTGGAGGTAGCCAGTAGCCTGTCTCCTATCTCCTCGGTCACAGGAGGGCGGAGGCATGCACTTGAAATTTGAGCAAATGCTGAGACGACCCCTTGTTTTGCTTCTGGGCATAAATGTAACATCATTATCTGTGTACGCCTTCTAAATTTCAGTGGGAAAAATACTTGTTCAAATTACCGTTCTCCACGTTATCGCAGCCAAAGGTTTTATTCTTTCATGAAGAACATGATGAGGGTTACGAGCACAAATGTATAGCTAATTTACCTTTGAAAATAGATTGTATTATATAGGAGCGAATATTTTGTCAACAAAAATTTAAAAAAAAAAACGCTCTTTTTCTGAATTCAAAATTCGACTAGAGTATGGCTTAGGGTAGATGTCACTGAATTATGAAAACGTCCACAGAATTTACTTCTCTCTGTAGCATGTCCAACAGAGGTTTTAACTGTTTTTGACGTAAAATACGAGGGTTGGGGCAGAAGTCGTGGCAACTATTATTTTTTCTAAAAGAAATTTTATCGGATCGCATAATTTCATTAATATCTTGAAAGAAATGCTGCAGTAGGGTGTGGTTACATTAATAGATATCTCTGCAAGTGTCTCTGTTGTCACTGAGAGCAACTTGAAATCAGTTGTCTGTCCACCGCCGTGCATGATGAATGTAACGTTTGTAACAGCGCTCTTACTCCAAGAGAGCCGTTCACCATGGAAGGAATGCCCGAGAATGTTACAGGGAATTGGTGAAAGCTCATGGAATAATGCCTTTCCATACCGGACAGCCGAGAGATGCGCAGGAGAGTTTCAGTAAAGATGCTCAGCAACCAGTGGCCAGCAACGCACGTGACGACCTGTGAGTGTGCGGATCAATGTGATGTGCGGTAATCGAGCACCTACCTCATCAGGTGCTTAGAACGAGTATGTAATGTTTTTCGAATTTGCGAAGTCGTACTCTCTAAAGTGTCTTAGAACATGAAACGTGTAGGGTAACTTGAAATAGCTTAATAAATATGATTAATTCAATTTTTATGTTGATAAATGTCCGAGCACTTAGATTATCCCTTGTTCCTTTATATGTATATTTGAAATTTTCCATCTCTACTCATATTCTCACAAAAATAGTGTCCATGACTTTTGCCCCAACCCTCGTAAATAAAACAAATTGTTGAGTCGTGATCACGCTCTCGTCGGCCACTGTGTTGCAGCTGGGAAGTTCACAGCAGCCATGAGCAGCCCGCAGCGCAAGGAACACATTACGCCCGGTGGGGCCGTCGCTGTTCTTGGCTTTGAGACGCTCGTCATAAAACTCGGCGATTTCCCGGCGGAATACCGCGACTCTATGGGGCTCAACTAACAAACTTGAGAGCGCACCTGCAAGAGGGAAGGTTCCCAAGCGTGGAAGAGACTCATCAAGAAATGGGAGTGGTTGTTAAATGATATCTGTCGCGTGCCTCTTACTGTATACTTAACGAAATTCCTAACTCGCGCGCTTCCATATAAAATCAAAGGTTACCGGTGGCGTATACTGGTTTGCGAATCTGAGCCGGTCCTGAAGTGAATGAGAATAATTAAGAATATTTTTCATAGGTTTATCTTCGACGTTGCTTTTTTAATCTATTTATTGTTTGCCAATAATTGTTGCTTTCCGTGCCTCTGTTTTCTTCGATACAATGCAATTATGCATGAAGCCCTACATCATTTATTATCCGTGTTCTTTCCTATGAAATGTTACCAAATCAAGTACGTAAGTTATTTTCGAAATAAACGTGTTTCGTGGTATAACACATTTTGAACAAAAATGAAAATATGTAGAAATAAAGATGAAACTATATATGTTATTGAAAAAAATATTTTTATGACATGTTCAATATTTTCCTTCCCATTAACAAACGGATTTAAAAAATAACCCTTGTACAAAGAACGTATATTTGGCCGTCTGTGAACAACATTAGTATACAGGATTTTCAGCCAAATAGATAATCCCCGATGGATCTTTCTGAATTGCAACCTTGCGAATTTGAAATGTCTTTTTTTGAAATTTTCTCAGAAATGTTGAAATTTAAAAAAAAGTTCCAATTGAGAAAGGTGCACCGATAAATATGGTAAACATTCGATTTTCATTAAAACATTTAAATTTTTGGAAATTGCATAGTTCAAATTTGTTCGACCTACAGCTACATTATTCTCTTACACTTTCCTACAGCTACATTATTGAAGTTAGAGAATGTTACTTATTTTCTTCGAAATTTGATTTTAAATTGATGTTATGTGAAAATTTTCGTTGACTATGAGTAAGACTTACCATAACTTTTTAGTCAAGTGGCAATATTCCAGAAGTACTAAACTCATAATATTCAGTAATTTTTAGAAGTTTGTAGCTATTAAAATTCTTTGTATTTAAATGCTTATTGTAGAAGAAATTACTATATCTTCTAACTTTCTGAAATGCTTCTTTTGTATAACAGTAATGACATGAAGTGATCTCAAATCATATTTCATTATTTATGAAATTTTCGATTCCCCCGCGAAACATTAAACTAACAATTTTCAGTTGTAGTTATAAAATACACATTTATTTAAAAATCTTTAATACTTTCTTCAATAATAAACATTTAAATAAAGACAATTCAATGTCTAAAATTACCGAAAATTACTACATGCTACGCAAACGATAAATGAACAAAAACTAATTAAGTGTGCAAATAATAACAATACAACAGTAATAAAGTTTACTCATATTACAACTTTTATTAACAAACATTATAATTATTAATTAAAATTATTAATTATAATTATTAATTAACATTTTATAAACAATTATTACCTGCACAATTAGTTTCAAACGTAGTAGTAACTTGAATATTATTTAATTATTGTATTATTCAATAAATTGAAATAATTAAACAAATTTAAACGATTTTTAATACGACTATTTAATTGGTTACAATAATTTCAACGATTTAATTTTAATGATATAATAATTGCCTCAGTAGCTGATCCGGTGGCCGAGATCGCTAAGCCAGTAGTGCAGTAGCGGTCTCGGACCAAAGGATCACGGGTTCGAGTCCCGCGTCGGGCATGGTTGTGTTGTGTGTGTCTATTTAATCATTCATCATCATCATCAAATTTCTCGCCATTCCTCAGTGCTAACAACCGTGGGGTATAAAAATGGAATCAGTATTCAATTGCTGATTCCCCCTAGAGAAAAAGTAACGCGCCACTTCCCCGACAATCGTGCTTGAGCCGCGGTAGGATGCACGTATCGCGTGGCCCCATCATAGCCGATGTTTGGAATGGCTGAAAATTGTCACCGAAACGCCGTGAGCAGTACTGAGCTCCAGCGACCAGGAGGTACGATGTTGCAAGAGGACGGATGATCTCCTGGACGGCAGTACCCTAACAAACGGACAGCTCGGCGATCTTTCTTTTTTCTTCCTTGTCTTATCCTCACCCCCTTACTTACACACACACGCCCTACATTACAACGTGCTGGGATACGAGTCGAGATCTTGGAGCTTGTCCGGACCGGGGCGGTGCCCGCTGATAGGGGATACATGAGATGAGGAAAAACCGGTAGGCAGGTGCGTAGTTCGAGGCCTGATCTCACTATCTAGTGGGGAATGAAACCGCCACCTCCCGTGATAGAAATGCAATAATATAATAATAATTACAATAATAATAATAGATAATTAAATAATGTCTTTCAAATCAAGTATATAAATTCTGTTTCCGCTGGATATTTCAATTGAGGAGTTTGGAACAATTTGGATCAATTGTTTCTAGTTCGTTGACAACCTGAATTTAAGTAATTTGTACTCTTGGATAAGAAATCAAAATATCAATGTTTTCATCCAT
>JAHLJT010008446.1:6261032-6306018 GCA_031308135.1 Acheta domesticus | reverse complement strand
CAGGCCCCCTTACCCCCTCCGGACGCATCAGGAGCGCACGGCTGGGAGGGCCCCGCCCTCTTCGCCCCCCTAAGCGTAGAGGCGGGGGAAGCGTAGAGGCGGGGGAAGCGTAGAGGCGGGGAAGCATAGAGGCGGGGGAAGCGTAGAGGCGGGGAAGCGTAGAGGCGGGGGAAGCGTAGAGGCGGGGAAGCGTAGAGGCGGGGGAAGCGTAGAGGCGGGGGAAGCGTAAGGCGGGGGAAGCGTAGAGGGCGGGGAAGCGTAGAGGCGGGGAAGCGTAGAGGCGGGGGAAGCGTAGAGGCGGGGGAAGCGTAGAGCGGGGGAAGCGTAGAGGCGGGGGAAGCGTAGAGGCGGGGGAAGCGTAGAGGCGGGGGAAGCGTAGAGGCGGGGGGAAGCGTAGAGGCGGGGGAAGCGTAGAGGCGGGGAAGCGTAGAGGCGGGGGAAGCGTAGAGGCGGGGGAAGCGTAGAGGCGGGGGAAGCGTAGAGCGGGGGAAGCGTAGAGGCGGGGGAAGCGTAGAGGCGGGGGAAGCGTAGAGACGGGGGAAGCGTAGAGACGGGGGAAGCGTAGAGGCGGGGGAAGCGTAGAGGCGGGGGAAGCGTAGAGGCGGGGGAAGCGTAGAGGCGGGGGAAGCGTAGAGGCGGGGGAAGCGTAGAGGCGGGGAAGCGTAGAGGCTGGGGAAGCGTAGAGGCTGGGGAAGCGTAGAGGCTGGGGAAGCGTAGCACATATCATACAAATATTTCAGACAAATAATTTCATGCCATTAGATTGACATTCACCCGTGCAGACATGAGCTCAATGATTAAATATTAGAAATCGCTCAGTTTAAGTATTTGCCTATCCATGTTTCTTTGTACATTTATTACGGAGGAAGAATGTAACTTTATTCTCACTGCTGTTCAATGTCGTTTGAATTGTCTTATTCCCTCTTTTCATGTATCTCCGATTTTTTTATTATACTCTTGACTTAATATTTTAATCGCTGTTTACACCTGCAAATTCAACCAAATAAAAAATCAATAGCCGAGGTATCCATTCATTTTAATAACTAACGGAAACCTTTCACATTTATTTGTAAATCGTTTTAAAATTTACGTATATATGCTATTTACATTAGTGGTTCTCCTTTCGTAATTCCTGAACTTTCTTATTCCTACGTTTATCAATGCAGTACTGAATTGTTCATTGAAATATTATTACCTGTTATTAGTAATATTTGTATACTACTATTTTTACTTACCATCATCATCCTCTGACTTATTACTGTGTATTATGACCTGTGTATTATTACTCATGATACTGTGTATTATTACCGTTTTTAGTATTAAAAATAGATTTTTTTTACTGTTTCAATCATATATAACTGCTATGATAAATGACTTTTCATACAAATATTTCAGAAAGGAAATGTCATTCCATTAGATTGACATTAACCGCTGCAGACATGAGCTCAGAGTTTAAATATTAGAAATCGCTGACTTTAAGTATTTTATTGGACGAGTCAGTGATAAGGAACGGTTAACTTTTATAATTTATCTAATTAATTTATTGAAATATGCAATTTACGGAATATATTTAAATTTTTACTTATTATTCCGGATATTTTTTCTTCAATATTTCTTTTCGACTATGAGGTAAGACTTCGTTGATCTTTTACACAACACAATATAATTGATTTTGCCTTTAGTTTCCTATCAAAAGCGCATGAAAATTCCACATTGTTTTAAAACTCCTCTCATTAAGTTCAAATACTTTTTATTACGTTTCTCAATGAAATGCTCCCCCATGGGTCTTCTACTATCTTCAATATTAGTATCCTTCCGCTGTTTCTCTAGTGCCGGAAAAAGGGAATGGTAGAGATGCTTGACATCTTTCATTGTGCATTCAAATACCTTTTGCTAAACTAATTCGTAGATATGATGTCAGCAGGGGTGAAACAATATCTCTCTCTCCAATTTTCGCTCGAGGATGACTCATGCGCCATTGCAGGGACTATAATTCGATGGAATTGTGTCACAACACATATTTTTCACTATGTTGTTGAGGCCGCTGCAGACCATACAGCCAGAGCTTGCTCCTGACCAAAAACGTTTGGTAAACTTGAAGTATCTATGAACAGCTCTTTGTCCCGAAATGAAAAAAACAATTTTAGCCCTTTACTCTTTAGATTATAATCACTAAATTACAGTACGTTTTCTTTCTCAGTGGACGGTAAGAATTGGAATGGCCATTTTTAACTGAGACCTGATAGTTATCCCACTGCGGAAGCTAAGAATTCTCGTTGCCCTGGCTCAGTATAAAAAGTTCGTATCTTCTTGGGTCTTGATACTATGAGGAGCCCAGCATTGCCCAGCATTGGCTGTTTTGAAAATGCGCTCGTGCGTACTGAAACTTCTCTTTTCCTGACGCTTCACGTCAGCTGTCGTAAGCAGTGATGGACTCACCATGAGATTGTAGTGGTAACGTTATGTGCTATGAAAAGTTGCAGAATAACAAAAATATTTGCATTTTCGAAACTTTCATTTTTTAATTTTTCCAATCTTTCTGGCTATCTGACAAAATCAGTGACACCTCTCTCGGCCAGAGGCTGTTTTGTTTTCCATCAGTTTCGTAATTAGCAATATACTCGAAGATATTTCCTGTTATACCACCTCCAGATATACTTCTCGTAGGACACACAGCAGTTTGCTCCTTCTCAGATCTCGGACAACTGGCGGAATTTTGTTTTAATCGAGGGGCATATCGGAGAGGCCATCAGTGAGGGTATGGGGGGGGTAAGAGACGACCAGCCGCTCGGCAGTACAACATTGCTGTCAGCACAGGATGCGGAAGGAAGAATCGCGCGAGGTCCGTGGCCCCTTGACCAGGGTTCTGCTCCAGCTGCAATGGATCTGAGGAAACCACAAAAGCGATCAACCGGCCAATTTTCGACCCAACAATGAAGGATTTCTAGCCAGTTATTTAACCGGGGTGCTACCGACTGGACTCGATCCTTGTGACTCCGCATCAACGACGCACTAGTTTTATCTACAAAGAAGCTATGCTAAAGGAATTTCTATTGTAAAGCCATCAAAACAGCAAGTTCTCTTTAACACAAACCGCGGATAACAAATGTCCGAGGATCACTGAATCATAGTTTGGGAAACACTGCTATCGAAGATCTCGTCACCTGACGATGAACTTCCGGGCTCAGTGGAAGTCGGAATATAAGTTCCCGATGACCAGCGGAAGTTGAAGATATGCGCTGGCCGCGCCGGGAGCAGCGGATCCATTCCCTGCTCTCTCCGTGTCGCGAAATGTTCGCGCCAGGTTCGATGCCATCGGTTTTCCGAAAGTCGTGCAAACTGCGGCGTCGCCGCTCTTCCATCAGCAGCCCCTGCCTGCGTCTGGCCGACCCCGCCCTCCCGCCTTCGCACTCCCGTCCTCGCCCGCTCTCGCTTTTTACATCTTCCGTCGCCTGCACGACCGCTCTCATCCACCCCCACACACACATGCACCCATCACCCCGCCCGCACGCTCATCTCGCCGCTCTCGACCGCCTGCTCTCGTCTGCCTGCCCGCTCTCGCACATCCGCCCTCTCAGCCCGCCCTTTCCCGCCCTCACCATTCCACGCCCGTTCCCGCAGCCCTCATCGGATCTTGTCCGCTCTCCCGTCCTCCCGTCCTCGGCCGCCCTGGCTCGTCCTCTCCCCTCCTCGGCCGCCACAGCCTGTGTTCGCCCTCCCACAACTCGGCCCCTATCTCCTTTCCCCCGGCGTCTCCCTTGCAGCCTATCGGCGATTTATGGTCTGAATAAGCGGGCGTCTGCACCGCCGCTCCACCCCCGCCTCTATATCTTCCGTCCTCGCTCTCACCCGCCATCATCGCCATCGTAAGGGGCATTTGTCATTTATTCTTCGACTCGCGCCATTGATCTTCCGTTCGAAGGTTTGCCAATCACAGTCATTTTTTCACACATGAATATTTTTAAAATGTGAATATTGACCCTTCCAGAGAACAGACAAGAGACTTGGAACCGTTGGAAATTGATTTTAGGGGTCATTAGTAAACAATCAAATAAAAGAAATGTAGGCATCAAAGATGAAGGAATCTACAACCAAACAGCAACTATTGACAAGCTAGAATTGAAAAGTGATGAACACTTAATGAGAGGTATGATTTTAATTTGATTATTTTCTTAAAAAAAACTTTAGAAACTGTATGTGACGTATTGGGGAAAAGTATAATTCTGCAATAGGTATAGATTTCTTACAGATATTGCAACTCCAAAACCCTTTTAAACATCCTTACGAGATCAATTCTTAACCCCCAGTTTCTTCTGGAAAACACATTTTTGGTTGAAAAAATGTTGAATTCGTCCTCAAACAGTCGACCAAAAAGGCAAACTACATACTTATTGAGTCATTTCTTTTCTTTCCTTAAGTGAAGGAGAACCTACCCCTATTCTATTTCACAATCTTAAACCATGAATGTAGCGTCGTTTTTCTGTTAATTGTAAATGAAAACATGTTTCAAGAGAAAAACTCAGCGACACTATCATTTGAATAACAATTTTATCACCCACGTAAAAATGAGGATTTTGAAGTTGTAATCTTGCTAGTTTTGCAGCATTTGACGAACTCATCCTATGCTCTGCAAGGAGAAACAAGAGTCAATTTGTTCTCATAAGTTTCAAGGTTAAGTGTTATTCTTGTTACTTGAAGAGATATAGCTTGTTGTAGTTAATACGCAAAAAAATGATAAAACTATCCTTCATTTTTGTGGTAAAGCGTTTTCCTTTTATGAATATTTTTTCGAGGAAACGTTTGAACTAAAACTTTTCAAACGGCAATTGACATTCGCTGCACTCGTTTGAACGAAACTGCAGTGCGCCACATGTGTCGAATCACCGATCACTGTTCTAACTTGCGCCTTTCCCTTCCGAACGAATTGATGGACCTTTTCCTTTCTGCTTACTTTACTTCATATGTGCTTCTACAGCAGTGCTGTCGAGGTCGATGCCACGAGCGGGAGTGCGTGGGACGAGTGCCACGACGAAATCGCCCCTCCACGCATTTCATCACCCCGCCACCAGAGACAACGCCATCTCAATTGTAAAACGGCGGGGTTACTACTACTCGTAATAGTGCCCTTTCCCGACGCTAGTGGTGCAGAGAAGCTCGTGGCATGCTACGGTGTCACGACGCGTGCCACAGCCACCAGTAGAAGACTTTGACACCACTGTTTTACAGCGAACAGAAAGGCAATGCCTTGGCGCGTAGTGAGTGACTCGTCGCTCAGTCCCGAGATCCTCGACGAATGCTCCCTTTTCTGCGTCGAAAGGACCACGCACTGCAGATAGAGCGACCATCGAAAGGTCGTTTACCGTTGCAATTATGTTTTCTATAAGTCGGGGATGAAAATGTCTAGGTTTTCAAATAATGTTGCTAATCTCCCCCTTTTTTCTTTTTTTTTAAATTCTGAACCTCAAGAAAATGTGCGCAGATATTCTCCTCCCCCATACATAATATACAGTTTTTTACTGTTTTTTTGACGAAATAAATAAAAGTCTAGAAACAACGAAATTGGTGCATTCGTAAGCCAATAAAGGAGGAATATATCATATAATCTATGGTTGGTCCACGCACATTTCGGCCGTGTGGCGGTCATCCTGATGACTGATGAACAGTTTATTCTAGTAGAAAAACGGCCTTTCGAGATGCATTTCGCAAGTTGCTCAGAAGGCGCCTCTCGACCTTTTCCCTGCTCCACACCCTCATTCCTCGCCTGATGGCTGTCATGGCACATGTCGCGGCTGCCCCCCCTCCGCCTGTTGTCTGCCCTTGACCTGCGCACGATTCTCCTCATCCCCGACACAGCCCCTCGCCCTGCAGCCCTCCTCGCTTGCCCTCGCCCTGGAACCCACCACGCGCTCTCGTTCCACCGTCCCATTGCCCTCTCTAGGATCTTTCAACTCCCATACACCGTGGTGGAGACCATTACCACTGTAATGCTCTCCTGCATCACCTTCTTACAGGAACTAAAATACGAACGGCTGCCAACAATACTTCAAACGTACGTGGCTGCCGCGTAGGTTCTCGAGAAGTAAGCAGGAGCGTAATGTTACAAAAGGTATTGTCGATTTTCACGCTTTTCTCAGCTGTTTCTCATGTATGTATATTATGAATAATTGAACATTTAGAAGATACTTTTCGTATTTCTCACAAGTTAGCCAATTGTTGTGTGGGGATGTTGTCGAGCCTAACCTGCAATTGTTCCCGGCGACACTAGCGCATTGTATAGTAGCATCCACGAGCTTTGTCTCCGATTTTGATGGAGAGTTGTGATGTTGTGATGCTCTGCCCGGCCGTAGCTTCGCCCCATCGCCGCCGCTGCCTGCGTCGTCAACACTCTCTCGCAGGGTTTTGTAATTGTCGATCAAAATTGGGGACAAAGCTAGAGGTTGCTACTATAGGAGGCACTAGTGTCGCCAGTTACGGGCTCGCTAAGTGTCGCGCATAAAAATTGGGTATTTTGTCAGAAATTCGAAAAGGTGGAAGATATATCTGAGAGTTTCATTGAAGTTCTTTATGAAGTTGCGCATAAAATTTAGATTAAAGCTTTATCTGAAGTTTGGTCTGGAGTTAAACTTTTCACCAAAAGACGGGCTCGATTTCCGTTTTGTAGTAAGCAATTTTTTGTGTGTAGTTCCCACGCACGTTTGAAACATGTTTGGCAGCAGTTATTATTCTAGTTCCTGTAAGAGGGTGATACTGTAGAGCAATGGTGTCAAGGACTTCTACTGGTGGCAGTGGCATGCGTCGTGGTACCGCAGCATGCCACGAACGTCTGTGCGCAACTAGCGTCGGGAAAGGAAACTATTAGTAGTAATCTCGCCATTTTACAATAGCGATGGCGTTATCTCTGGTGGCGGGGTAATGAAGTGCGTGGAGGAGCGAATTCGTCGTGGCGCTCGTGGTACGGACTCCCGCTCGTGGCATCGACCTTGACAACACTGCTGTAGAGCGCGCCATTCTAACGGTCTCCACCACGTTGTATGGGAGTTGCAAGGCCCTGCTCTCTCGCCTGCCGCTGCAGGCCAGCGTCCCACCTCGCTGCCCGCGTCGACCTCACGCTTTCGCCTCCTGCGCCCCCAGCCCCACTTCGCGCCAACCGACCCTCCCCCGCCTCACTTCATCTTCCCCTGCCTTCCACCGCCGCACCCTGCTTCGTTCTGACACTTCCCACATCCCACTCCGTCACCCCCAACGTGCCCCTGCCATCTCACCCCACTCCTCGAAGCCCCGCTGTTTCGTCGATCATCGCCACTCATGTGCGAACACCCCACCACTCACGACTGAACACACCACTACACACGCATGAACGCCCACCCACACACCTCTGAAAGCCCTGGACACTCCGCTAAGCCAAGCCACTCTGCCCGCCCTATTTGGGCCAAACCCCCTGGTAACCGAGTACACATTACATTAGAAGTACGAGGAGTGTCAGTACCATCCAGATGGACTTACGTTTTTCACGTGGTTCCAAAATCTGTTCGGCGAGAATAAACTAAAATCCATTCAACACTGTATGCACAACTTGAAAATAAAGTAACAGTTTCAAAAGTTTGATCACAGAAGCGGATACGTCTCAAAGACTGGGTTGTCACCTCTCCCCACAACACCACACAGCCGCTCCTGCCGCTCGAGAGCCCGCGTCCAGGCCACGCCCTCCCAGGCGCCGCCCCCCTCCACACGTCCTCGCGGCGAGAACGTCCTCCTCGCGGGGTCGCCATCGGGCCCCTCGCCCCCACCCCTCGCCCCCCGCGCCGTCACAAACATCGTCCATCAGCTGTCGCCCACAGATGGCGCGGCGGCGCAGGCGGAGGCGACCAAACCATTCACGGCCAGGGTGAGGGCGGTGACGGTGACTGCGGTGACGGTGAGGGCGATGACGGTGAGGGCGGTGACGGTGAGGGCGGTGACGGTGAGGGCGGTGACGGTGAGGGCGGTGACGGTGAGGGCGGTGACGGTGAGGGCGGGTGACGGTGAGGGAGGTGACGCAGTTTCGCTACCGGTACTTCAGCATTACCGTCGAAGAGGTTTTCTTCATTGATGATTTCCCGAAGCTCCTCTACAATGAGCTCATTATAATGAGAGTTACACAGATCCTGAATGGCTTTTCTGTTCATTTGGCCAAAACCTCCAATTTGTCGCAACTGAATTGAATTATTTTATAATTGTGCTATTGTATAAATATGAATTGACATTTCATCTTTGAACTTTTTGCAAAAAGTGATACTTTGAGCTTTGACGTCTGCCGAGTTCGTTTCCCAGATGACGGTGATGAAGGAAATGAAATGTGCTCGCTTTCACAAAAATGTAGTACGACCAAAAAACGTACTCCTGAATGTTGAAGTCGCGAATGTTAAAACTGGTAGCATTTCTCTAATCGCGAATGTTCGGAACTCGCGAATAGCGAATTCACGAATTTCGAGGTATTACTTTACTACTTTTAGGTTCCCTTGTGAAGGAACGGATAGCTTCTAAACTATAACAAAACTCACAACCCAGATTTCTCATTTATTAGTCTCTGGTATTCAATTACCAATGCCTCTTCACAGACTGGCCTTGAAATTTAAAATTCAGTTCGGATTATGGACTTCATTCACGAGAAACCAGAATGGTTTCCAACTTATCGTACCCTTCTTCTCCAAATTTTTATTTTATTCATCTCTTTATGCGGCCCTTTTTTTAGGGCTTCAATTCATTGTGGTTGTTACACATAGCTTTTTGTAATGGCACTTCTCAGACTTTGAAGTTTTGAGCACTTCACAACTATAAAGTAAACTACTATTTAATAGGCCTGGGAGAGAGGCTGAATATAAAAACGAAATGTCGGCATCATGGATAAGATTTACTGATTATTTATTTAAAAATTGAAGTATTGTCAAGAACTATCATTTGTTTTGTGCACCTTCAATCGTTATGTATTCTAATAGAAATTTCGTGGGGAATGTTCAAAAGTGAAACACAGAGGATTTAGCGTCCGCGTCACGATAAACGATCAATAATGAGTTGTACCAAAATGACAAACGCGCTCCCTTATTTCGCCCTACGGTGCAACCAGAATTTGGTACCTCTATTGCCGTGTTGTCAAGGTCGATGCCACGAGCGGGAGTCCACGAGTGCCACGACGAAATCGCCCCTCCAGACAGTTCATCACTCCGCCCGCAAGACAGAACGCCATCACTATTGTAAATCGGCGGGGTGACTAATAGTTTCCTTTTCCGCCGCTAGTTGCGCAGAGAAGCTCGTGGCATACTACTGATCCACAGGGCGTGCCACTGTCCTTGAAACCACTGCTCTATTGTCTAGTGTGGAGCCCTACATCAGCTGCAGCAGGATTGAAATTATTTGTATGATTACTGTGTAACGGTCCCAAATTAAAATGTTTGTATCTATAGAAATATAGCGTAGTGCTCTCAAGGCAAAAACGCACATTCAACTGGTGATAGTTCAAGCAGGAAATAGACGTTGTGGGAAATTTTTAAATTAATTCAGCGCGAGAAAATACAAGTAATATGTTTGCAATGGAATTTAAATAATTTAAAAATATTAATCGTTAAATATTACTTTTGTTGTCATTATTATTATTATTACATTATTTTTCTTTACAAAAATTAATGAATGGTCAGATAATTGGGCCTACCGATGGCTCTGAAAGCGGTACGCAATATTTATATACTTAATTGCATAGTCTTTTCCAATTAGTGTATAAAAATGGTTGAAAAGTTGTTCTGCATGTAGAGTCTAATTAAAAATATCACATTCAAATAGCAGTAATAAAAAAATAATTCAATATAGCACAATCAATATACAACATTTCCATTGTTTCCATTACTTCTCTGCGATACATAAGCGGAATCGTTATGCCACTTCTACAGTGATTTACCCTTTAAAGGTATGACCATTCTATTCCATGTAATATACCCAAACTATAGTAACAATTTAATGATTTATTTAGTAAAAACTGTAAAATCTATGTGACGTATAGGGGAGAAGATTATAGTATAGTGTAGTATATAGGAATGTATGCGTCTGTCCCATTTTCTCAATAGAGTTCGTATGCCTGTAGTGGAAAAAGATTTCACAATATTTTTTCATTTTCGTGAAAGCAAATGCTGAAAGAAAGTTCTGATGAGTCTCCAAGTTTGTAATTCGAAGTGAAGGAATTGTTTCGTTCAGGTCCGCTGTATTGCATTATTGTTTCACCTGGAGGTGGCGGTGATCTTCCCCCGCAAGATGGCGTGATCCGGCGGTGACGTATCGTCGACTAATGGGGATTGCCCCAACCAGGTATACCAGTGGAGCATCGTCCCAGCCGGGATCATCTCTAAGCTCTCGACTTGTCTCCCGGCATGTGTGATAGTGTAGAGCATGTTAGTGTTAGTGTGTGTGTAAGTGATTGCGCACGATCTGTGGCCCGTTTGTTAGGGTACTGCTCCAGCATTCGCCTGATGTTGATCGGAGAAACCACAGAAAACTACCGATCAGAGCAGCCGGCCGTTAGAATTCTTCTCCAGACAGTGACTGAATTTGATCAAGCTGAGAAGCTGGTGTCGAAAATCCTACCACAGTCGGGACTCCAACTTGGGACTCCCGGTCAGAGGCACTGCAGTGACATCAGTTGATGCACTGAGCCACCTCTCCCGTATTTTTTGTTATTTTAGATCGCATTTACATCAAGCTCATTAGCGACAACTATTGGTTTTTCAACGTTATGTAATAATATAGTGATGACTGGGGGTGTAAGGACGAACACAAGTACAACCATGCCCGAGGCGGGACTCGAGCCCACGATCTTTGGGTCCGAGATCGCTATGACACTACTGCCTTTAACGATCTCGGCCACCGCGGATCGACCCTCCCTCGGTTTGTAGCATTATTTCCATGGATGAGTTCCCGAATAAATTGCTCAGAGCCCGCATCGCTGTAATTCGCGCATGGCCTCTTCTAATCCCACCTCCGCACTCGCGCTCTTCCGGCGACCTTCGCCGCCATCGACTATCGAGAGCGCGCCATTCTTGTTTGCTTTTAATCTTGGCAATTGCCCATTTGTTCCGAGAGCGTGGGTTCGATCCTCGACCGCGAAAGCGGAGAAGACAAATGGCTTGTCAGGGCGAGGCCGAGTAACACTTCAATATAAAGAGCAACACTGGTGTCACTGGGAGTTTAACAATTGTTTGCGCAGCCGTCGGCCGACAGGTCCCGGCGGCGCGCGCGTTCCGTCGCTCTTCGGATATTGACCGCTAGCAGCTGCCTCTGTCGGTCCCATTGCAACTGCCGGAATTCGTATGACAGCTCCTTCGGGGCGACGGCCCGGTCATTTAAACAAATGGTAATGTCTGTTTCCTCCATGAAGAATCTTTTCTCAAGGTACCTACAATTCCTTGTTGTACGTAATGCCATTCATTTTTGTTCTCATTATTCTTTCATGAAGAACATGATGAGGGTTAAGGGCACAAATTTATAGCTAATTTACATTTGAAAATTGTTTTTATTATATAGGAGCGAATATTTTTTACAACAAAATGTGAAAAAAAACGCTCTTTTTTTCTGTATTCAAAATTCGACTAGAATATGGTTTAGGATAGAGATCACAGAATTATGAAAACGTGCACAAATTTCACTTTCTCCCCATAGCTCGTCACACAGTTTTTAACTGATTTTGAGGTAAATAAATAAATAAATAAAAAAGTGTTTTAAATATGTAATTAATTATGACATAGCTCCTGAATAGACGACCTCCATCTCAATGGTGAGATAAAATGCGGTTCGTTGACCGATATGTAGCGTTCTTTTGCCACTTTAATCGAGCTTCTTTTAAACGAGCACTTCTAGCCTCATGTTAATGAAACTGATATAATACCCTGAGGCAAGATAGAGTGGCCAACTGTTGATGTTCAACTGAAAACTAGTTTTGCGCCACGTAGGCTTGCTCGTTATTTGATTCCACTTTTCGTTTCTTGATACACTTATTCTGTAGTTCATTTCTTCAGAGCTGCTGCCCTCGGCGCGACACGACTTCCCAAACACTTATCGGATCATGTACATGACCAAATATAGCAGTTTTCTATAATTGGATTTCGTTTGTGTACAAGAAAAGAGACATCTAAAAAATTGTCACGAGCCACAACAGTATTTATTTATTTACGTCAAAAACAGTTAAAAACTGTGTGTGACGAGTTATGGGGATGAGTGAAATTTGTATTCTTAATCTGAATGGCCAAAGACTTCGTATATTATTCTACTGGCTGTCGTGTGAGTTATCTTTATGAAAGTATTATTAAAGGCAAAAAAATATACTATTCGCAAAACGTGTTTCTTCTGTTCACTCAAAAGTGCTGAGTTTTGAGATGTCTCAGGGCACGACAATTTGTGGACTCTGTTGATTCACGTAAGGGGTGTAACTCTGCGATCAGGTGTAACTAAAGCTAGTGGTGCTGAATAGCACATAGTTTCTCTCACTAAATCTCAATTTGCAATTTTCGGAAATTAAGAGAGTTCGAAGTGAATGAGAACTAAGCCATTCTTTTAAGCGTCCCTTTTTCTATTCGCGAAAAAAAAAATTAAAGCCAGAATTTGGAGCTGTTTTTGAGAAAATTGGAATTTTGAGAAAATTTGAGAAAACACTTGGAAAGGATTCAGCATAGGGCAGCTAAATTTACTTTCAGGGACAAGAAAACGGCAGGGTGGGATTCACTCAAAAACAGGCGATCATTAGCAAGACTCTGCGCCTTGTATAAAGCTTATAATGGTCATCCAGCTTGGAAAGAAATTAATCGGCGGCTATGTATTCCTACATACATCAGTAGAGTGGATCACAGGCACAAATAAATTTAAGACAGCAGAGAACGGATGTCGGGAAATTTTCTTTTACAAATCGAACGATTACGGAATGGAATAGATTGCCTGCAAAAACCTTTGAACCCTTTCCTCAAAGTGTTCAACAGTTTAGGAAATTAATTTAGGGTATTCTTAAGTAAATGAGGGAGAATAGTGGGTTATATAGCGATGCATAAGTGTTCTATTGTGAAGTGAGGTGTAGTGCAGTGTATAGCAGAGAAATAAAGAAGGAAATGTTTTCAGGTCTTAGTGAAGTGAAGTGCAGTGAAGTGCAGTGTAATACTAATGCAGTGTGTGTGTGTGTTTTCTCTCTTAAAGTAATTTAATGTTTTATGAATCAGTCAGTTTTTAATATTATTATCATTATTTTACCATTATTATTACTACAATTAGTATATAATTTGCTTCTTCTTCTTCTTCTTCTTATTATTATTATTGTTGTTATTGTTATTATTATTATTATTATTATTAGTGGTTTTGGAGTTCTATATTACAGAAAGGCTGTGTATATTTATGTTTTTGTAATTAGCTGCCACCGGGTTATGCCCAATTGCAGTTTAAATAAATCTAATCTAAAATGATTTTTTATAAATTGCATTAACGTGAAGCAAAAATGATGCTAAAACTAATCGTTTCTAAAAAAAAGTACGTGATATTTTTAGTCTGATTTGTTAGAACAGTTAGACGGGTTTTGTTTAAGACAAAATTCTATATTTTTAATATTGTAGTTTTGGCAAGTTAACTTATGGCAAATTTTTGCAATGTTCGAAAATACAGAGTTCGCCGGAAATAGTCTAGCACTATTTTTTTACCGTCCTTTAATACATACGAAGAGGAAAAACATATTCTGCCATTTCAGAAGAACTGCTGCAATTGAATAATAAAAGTAATATTTTTCAACTATGGGGACAGTTTTAAGTGGATATGATTGAAATGTCAATTGAAACAGATCCAATACTTTGAGTAAATATTATAATAGTTCTCAGAAGTGTTGAACTAGCGTAAAGACTTAGTTCCGTGCGATTAAATGGCATAGAATATAAAATATAAAATCAAATTTTGCATAGATTTTGACATTTGCTCGTTTCTGACCATCTGTGCTGCATAGTAGAGGTAACAATTTGTGCAACAGCTACAGAAATGTAATAGCCGGTTGAAAAAGATCTAATTTTGTAGATAATGGTTTGACAAAAGTCACTCGGTTGCCCTCGAATATCGTATTTTAAGGATCTAGGACGCATCGTTTCCTAGTTATGACAGATGAAAATCAGTAAGAGCGTAATGTCCAACGCCTGAACCGTGCGCGGAACGCGTACACGAATGGCGCCAGTTTGTGGAAGTTTCCACACTCCTCGGCTGCCAGGTAGATACTTCTGTTTTTATAACGCGTCGTGTCAAGGCGTAAAGTCATTGTCTGATGATAATTTTATTCTGTCTTTGGGAAAACGAAAAGAAATTCTCAAATACTTCGACTGTTGATTTGCAGACCTCCTCCGTTCATTTGTATGAAAACAAAAAATAGATCCACAGAGGAAGAAATCAACTAACATCAGCAGATCTTGACCTATTTCTCTTCCATAATACAAAACAATATACACAAATTCACAAAAAGTATGATAGACCTATATAAAGCAACAGTGTAACTCAGGTAAATTCTGTTTTGATCAAAGTGTTTTCCTGTACGTCTTAATCTATCGTATTAGAGAATCCGTGCCGCCGCCGGAGTGACGTCTAAGATATTTTGTCCCGTCCGTTCAGCCGAGAAGAGATGTGCCACCGTTCCACCTTTATTTTCGGCCACAGACTTCCAACTTGCGTAGACTCGAGACTAATATCTTCCTCAATGTCGCACTCTGGAGCAAACTCGACAGCTCCCCCTGCCAGCCCCCTCCCCCCATCCCCCCATCCCGCGACGTCCTTGGCAGCGGGGCTTGATAATTCAGTTTCGCCAACTTCCGCGTTTTGTGTGAGTTGCCACAATGAAATGCACGTCATGCGGGGTTTCTGTTACCAAGAATAGGGACTCTGATTAGTTACAGCACTGCTCCCTACCCATCCTTTAGTAACTGCTGCCAAGGTATAGTAGTTATAATTGTTAATATTGTTATTACTGTTGTTATTATTATTATTTCTTACGACAATAAACAATGAAGTTGCTTTGGGCGTTAGGGAGGAGTGAATCTTTCTGTACTATCCACAAACAAAGAACCATCTCAAGATTTGCTTTCAGAATTCCCTGGGAACGTAACAAAAAGTACGATCTGGTCTGATTTGATTTATTTAACGTAAAAACCAGTAAAACCTTTCTGACATATGGGGGAATGTGTAGAATCTGCGCAGGTTTTCTGGAATTCAGATTCTGGAATTTTCTGGAATTTCTGGAATTTCTGGAATTTCTGGAATTTCTGGAATTTTCGGGAATTCAGAATGAATGAATAATATAAAACTTACTTCAGAATAACTGAATGCTAGGAAGCATTCAGTAATTCTGAACTTTATCATATCTGCAGATGGTCAATGTATCTATTTTCAGAAGAGAGTTTCTGTGGAAATGTTTATGGTTACAGAAAACTCCACTGCCCTCCTTGGTGCTCTGTTAACAAAAAGCCTATGCTCAATCCAGCTAATGCGTTTGAAGAGGTAATAGAAGCCTTTACACTTTGCTGACATAGTAAAGCGTCGGAATGTGTCTCATGCATTATTCGTTATGATAATCTTTACAACCACTTTTTCACGCGAAATTGCGTCGTACCGAATTGTTTGTAGGTTTACTTATTGCTCCCTGACAAGGGAGTTTGTGAATGAACTCCGGCGTTTATTGCCGGGGCAGGGTATTAAGTATGGATACGCACGAAAGATATGGTGTTCATGAATTATTCCGCTTTAAGAATGCAGCTGTAGGTGTGCTAAGTGGGCGTCAGTTATTACGAGTATGAAAGATAATTTCCACGATAACAGAGACGAATGACTCTCTGTCTTAAACCGTAAACGTAAGTATTATGTTTGGTATTTTGTAACTTTATATTGATATTGAAACAAAAGCATTCAGAATTGATGAGAGCACTTTTTGTTGTTACAGTTTTCTTGCGAATTTTATACAGTCGGTTCTACGGATGAGACTGATTTTAGACTGTACGTACCAACAAAACAAGGAATCTGACAGTTCATTCATCATAAGCAAAATTAATATATGAATATTAACATAGTAGAAAAATGTCTACAATTGTAGATAAATTACGGAAAGTTTTGAATAATGCCATTTAGTCTGATAGGATGCATTATTCAAAAAATATTCAAGTGAACCAAAGTTTCGAAATTGATAATTCCATCTTCGGGGCTATGATCTGCAAAACAAAAAAAAAACAAACAACAACAAACAAACAAAAAACACTTTTTATACTTATTGAAAGGGAAGCAATGGAATTACAAAATTATTTACGAATTACACTAATGTACCAACCTTACTTAGATAACCAATTCATACGGCATTTAAGGGTACAGTTAGTAACTTTTTTTCACAGTCCGTAATTTGCTCGAAAATCATTAATTGTAAGTGGAAAATTAATACTAATGAAAAATATATTACAAGCTAATTCAATAATTCCACTTAAATAAAATGTAACTTTGTACTCCTAGAAGAAACGGCCTTGAATTTGAAGTTCACGAGCACATTTTGTTGCTTAGAAACCTTCCTAGCGGCTAGTTCTCGAGCGATTAAATTTGCTGGTGAATTTCAAATTCAAGGCCATTTCTTCTTGGTGTACAAAGTTACATTTTATTTCACTGAAATTATTCGATTATCTTGATATATTTTTCATTAGTATTGATTTTTCACTTAAAATTAATATTTTTTCCAGCAAATTATGGACTATACAAACAAGATAAATACGGAATTATTACTAACTATATGTTAATGCTCTATTAATATTTTACTTTATTTTATATATCGAAAAAGGTTTTCCCGACTGAAGAACGGAAGAAACAGAAGATGAAAAAGAAAAATATAAGAGGCAAAAGAAGAACAGAAGGGGAGAAAGAGAATGGAAGAAGTGAAAGAACGGAATATGACAGCAGAGGAGAAAGAAGAATGGAAGAGGTGAAAGGAGAGCGAAAGTGGAGGAAGAATAACGGAACAGAAGGATGATAAACGGATGAAAAAGAAGAGAAAAGTCTGAGAAAAAGAAAAGAAGAAAATAGAAAAAGAGAAGAAAATGGAAGATAAGCAAGAAAAAGAGAAAGGAGAAGCGAAGGGAAAGAAGACATATTAAGTAATAAATGATGTAAAAGACGAAAATATCAATAGATATATTAATTGTAACAGAGATAATTTTGACAATTCTTTTAAAATGTTTTTATTCTTATAATATTTTTGTAATCTACAATTTATTTTCTTCATTTTTGTTTACGTTGCTATGACATCCGCTTTTGCGTCTTTTAAATCATTTGATCGCGATACGCTTTCTTTTGACTTAAGCTTTTTTTCAACGTTGACACACATCGACTGGTGCAAAAACTGGAACGTGCCGAAAAGCCTGTTTATTAGTAGCTCTTGTTAATATAATGTGAGTGGAAGAACTACCTAATGCATAATTTTTAGGCGGTGTTGTAAACGAGTCACATCCGGATGAGCACAGCATGAGAATGTGTCAGTACTATAAGGGTTACTATAATTCGTACTGCCAAAACGACAATTTTCTTTTTGAATTCCCCCCGGTGGGTTTTCAATTCGAATCTCAAAAGAAACTTCCCTGAGATCCTATATGAATTGGATTATTCTTTGCCATGCTCGTGCCGTTACTCTCTTTCCAAGATGGCGGAAGTGTTGTACACGAGTTCTGTGTGATATGAAAGAATGTGTTCGTACATAGCAAGGATATACAAATAAATCAGCAACGTTGCATCATTGACGGAATTAACTTGACCTAGACATCATCGAAAACGCAAGTTTGTACATATAAATGGCATTCTGCATTATATTCCAGATTAACGTTCGTGATCACGTGTAAAACAAATTATTGGAGCATTGGACAGACTGCCCAGTAGGACAGACTAAACTACTACTCATACGAGCACAGTACGAGTTGAGAGAATATAGGAAATAACGTCACGATTAATGACGGCAATAAATAACATTTGCATTTATCGATCATGAAGTCCGTTGCCAGTCATTTAGCGTAACGTGAGAAAAGTTTATTAAAATTACGGAGCTGGAGGACGTGCTAATGTGTTTTAAGTGTAATCAACGGGTGAATGTTTGCATTGCAGGTATTTCAATTTGAACGGGGCTGGGTAAGCTTGTTAGGCTTTGTGATGTGTTGAATAACGAAAATTGATTTTATTTGTAAAGTTTAAATGTGAAAGTAACCGTACAGCGCTCTCCTTTTACATTTTCATTTGAGTGTTTATATGGTGCTGGAGGAAGTTGTAAAAGTATGGCATATGCGTGTTTATTCGTAAGAAATATGGGAAAAGTTGAGAACATCGGTCGTTGGAGACGGCATTTATTTAAATCATCTACGGGTACAGAAATGTCCTCGTAGGGAGTATGGGAAGTCACTAACTGCAAAGCATAATTCACCCGATACGTACTGACGGCCCCATAAAAATATACTTCGATCACCGTTGACCTTGCATTTGCAATCTGAAAATTCGAATAACATTATTGTACAGGGGTTTTTAAACTGTGCGTCCAGGGGCGTCGCGGCCATATTGAAGGGGCTTTGCTGTGATTTATTAAAACGATCTTTATATTTAATTTACTTTAATCCATGTGTCATTTATGTCTGGAAACTAATTTTGTACTATCATACTACATGCTATTTGTAATATATACGATTTATTTTTCTAATTACACTGGTCGACAAGGTTTTCTTCACAAGAAATCTGATTAGTGAATCTAGTGCGTTTTTTTCCAGTGAATTCAAATATGTATTCAGAATTTTCCCATCAGACACAGCTTCTTTGTAACAGCTACTTTATAAAATCTGATTTGAACATTCTGTTTCTTCTGTCATCAGAGCCTTTACCTTACATGTATCGATTTTATTCAAGCTCTATTGAAGGAACTTATATGTAATATCATGCTAAAACGCCAACAGGCAATACTGAGCAGGTTCATAATGTTTTGACAAGCTCAGATCAGTTAGTCTGGCATTGTGATGTGTCACTATTGAGGTGACACATCACAATGTCTATGAGCTTTTTACCACGAATATCACAAGTAATATACTTCCTTCCTTTGGTTTTAAAAGTGTGACGTGTAATCTGTGTTGTAGTGTTCTGTATTTTCATCATTTGTCAAGCTCACGGATGTTTTATAGTAATCGCTTTGTCCAAGGCCGATATTCGTTACCAACTCAAAAATTACAAACATTCTTATTAACCATACATACATGTTACAAACATTCTTGTAACAAAGTTACAAAAATTCTCAAAATAATCGGTAAATTAAAAATAAATATTCGGCCGGTTTAGATGAATTTCCGGATTGTTTGTTAAAGACGTGCACGCCAGCCATTATACACCCGTTAACTCACATATTTAATGCATCCTTATGCACCGGAATTTTTCCAGATATTTTTAAAACAGCTAAGATTAAGCCGCTCTTCAAAAAAGGCAACAAAAATGAAGTTCAAAATTATCGGCCAATTTCTCTTTTGTCAGTTTTTTCAAAAATATTAGAGAGACTTTTTTATGTGCGAATGGAAACCTTTCTGAATAAACACGACGCGTTTTCAAATTGCCAACATGGATTCCGGAAATCAAAATCTACGGAAACAGCCATTTTTTCTTTTCTTAAGGATGTTGCCTCATCATTGGATCAAAACGAAGCAACTATTGGAATATTTTTAGATCTTTCAAAAGCTTTTGACGTCATTGATCATAACATTTTACTTTCAAAATTACCTTCGTATGGAATCCGTGGTATTGCTCTAGATTGGCTATGTTCGTACCTTAAACAACGATCTCAGAGAGTAGAAATACCTTACTGGAATGATGGAACCTTATGTACACACCTTTCCGGTTCTTTGCCAATTGTACGTGGAGTCCCGCAAGGATCGATTTTAGGCCCTATTCTCTTCCTATTATACGTAAATGACATGCCCTTAGCGATTCGAAACGGAAGAACAGTTCTCTTTGCGGATGATACAAATATTCTTTGCAACAAAGAAAGCGTAAATAGTACATTATCAGACGTTTCAAATTGGTTCCGTAATAACAAATTAAAAGTAAATGAAAATAAAACAGTTTCAATGCAGTTTTCCATATCAAATAAAAAATTCTGTACTCCATTGAAAATGAACGGTGTGCCATTGACTGATGTTAATGTAACAAAATTTTTAGGTCTATCAATTCAGTCAAACCTCAAATGGAATACCCACTTAAATGAATTGAACACAAAATTAAGCTCATTATGCTACGCGTTCAGAATTCTTTCAAATTTCGTCAGCCTTCATACAGCTCGTTGTGTATATTTTGCCAATGTTCACTCCCGCCTGAGATATGGCATAATATTTTGGGGAAACACATCTTATAGTTCACAGACTTTCAGATTACAAAAAAGAATTGTACGAATAATAAGCAAATCCAACCCACGTGATTCTTGTAAGTCACTCTTTATTAATCTAGGAATTTTACCATTACCTTGTCTCCTGATTTACGAATCAGTAGTTTTGTCAAAAATGACTTACTTAAGGACGGGAATATATTTTCAGCAAACGCCGATGTCTATAAGTATAACACACGACGTAGTAATCATATTCACCAGGTGGCAGTATCAACAGCTCACTACAAAAAATTCACATACAATTCATGTACATTACTCTACAACACTTTGCCAGAAGACATTAAACGATTAAATTCAATAGAAAAGTTTAAGTCCCAAGTAAAATCTTTTCTGCTGCATAACTGTTTCTATACAATTCGAGACTATACCGAGCATCAAAAAGGAAAGTAGAATTAATTTTAACAATGATAGTTAATGTAATTATTTATCATTTGGACTGTATAATTCTAAAGAACCTGTAACAAGTATTGTACCACAGTTTCTGGGTTAATGGCCCCCATCTCGATCAGGTTTTTCGTCCAGTTTCCCTGATCCTTGAGCAAATGCTGAGATGGTCCCTTGTTTTGCTTCTGGACATAAATGTAACTTCATTATTTGTGCACGTCTTCTGAAATTCAGTGGGAAATATAGTTATTCAAATTATCGTTTTTCATATTATCGCGGCAAAAAGTATTATTCTTTCATGAAGAACATGAGGGTTCAGGGCAGAAATTTATAGCTAATTTACCTTTGAAAATATATTTTATTATATAGGAGCGAATATTTTGTCAACAAAACTCGAAAAAAACTCTCTTTTCTGTATTCAAAATTCGACTAGAATATGGTTTAGGATAGAGACCACAGAATTATGAAAACGTGCACAAAATTCACTTCTCCCCATAGCTCGTCATACGCAGTTTTTAACTGTTTTTGACGTAAATAAATAAATAAAAAAAAACTTTGAGACACGTACCGAAGGGATGTTATATATATGTTGAACGCCAAAAACAGTTAAAAACTGGGTGGCGCACTATGGGGAGAAGTTAAAAAGGTTTCAGAAAAAAAGGGGCGACTGGAGTGCTTTGGACCAACTCAAGGATGTTTTATGTTAATCTATTTTATTTATTTATTTATTTGGTCAATAAAACAGTAAAAACTGTATATAACGTATGGGGAAAGAGATTATCTGCGCACATTTTCTTGAGGCCCAGAAAAAAAACGAAATTATAGTCCGATTACAATTACGATTGGAATGAGCGTCGTTGACAGATTGTGTACCATTGAGCATGTGTTCCCGGGACACGAAAATAATCACTTGAAATAAATACTTATAAAAGTAACTCATATAGTATGAAGCTACAGCTTGAGAAGCACAACTGGCAATCACCAACTTATTTTAATCGGACCATAGCAACATTTGAAAAACTAGAACAAGAATTTAGAAAAAAAATATTATTTTAGAAAAATAAAAATTAGAAAAAATTTTGTTCCCGAGTTTTAGAAAACTAATTTCAACGGTAAATGAACTGCTGATTTGATTTTTCTGCATTGCTAACAAAGTAGTAACAAATATCAGTTCTACTCCTACCACTACAAGCAAAAGGAGTGCTCAGCAAAACGTGTGCACAGTGAAGCTACAAAATCGCGGAGACGGAAGGCCATTGGACATAAGTAGCGAAGCGTTTCTGCCCTTCACAATTTGACTAGACACGCCGTCATTCCCTCGCATTGGCGCGGTGCGGTGTGGCATCCGCCATATTCTCGCGTAAGTGAGCCGAATTCTGTTTCATTCGTAACGTTCATAACGATTCGAGTCCTTAATTTTTCTTGAAGGTGACACTGTTTAGTTTGCAATGAGATTCCTTCGAGTAATATACAAAAATGAATGCAGATGAACTGAAACTGACGAACGTATTTCGCAAGTCGAATTGTGGAAATAACGCGTTATATTACGTTTTTAAATCACCATGTTATTCAGCAACTTAATGAAATTTTCTCTCTCGTGTACCGTTGAAAATTACAGTGAAAATTTGATTAAGGAATTGATCGGCGTTCGTGTTGCATGTTGATAATGCCGTGCCAATTTATTTTCTGTGCTTTTGACTTTAACTGCCCCGATACGCCAGAGGTTATTTCTTTTGTTATCGCTTAACTACATACGTAATAAGAAACATACAATAACGTATCCCTCAATTTGTTTCACTTTAACTTGTATTATATTTTGGCTCCAGTATAGAAATTTATTGAATGAATTTAAGTTGTGTTTGAATGTTTGACTGCAATTTCTGACCCAGAGACAGAACAAACATGCGTATACGCATATTTGCCCATTATGTTTGTGCATTTTTATGTGCATTACTTTTGCGACGTAGATCAAATAATCGTTAATTTTAGTATTTTATTATGAAGAATTTATTTAAAATTAATTTTAAAGTTTGGCTTGTGTAAAACTACTTAAATTGTTTTGGAATAGAGATGAAACGGCGAGCCTTCCGAGCCGCCAAAATTCATTTCTCCAAAGAAGTCACTGCAACGTCCGATAATATCTGGCATTGCGATAAGAATTCTGAGACCCTTCCACTGGCCAGTTAGCTTTGAGAAACGTTGATAGTTTGTAGAGAAGAAATCCGGAGAGGACCGCAATTCTTTTAACTTGCTGTTAACACAGTTAACACAGTTTTCTTAGGCTTGTTTTCGTGTGCGAAATAGCGAATAATTTCATTGAAAGTAATACTTCGCGTAACATCATGAAGCATGCATGAAACATCTGTAACGTGTCGCGTTTTTGTTTATTAATTTACATACAGAAATATGATAGCCGATCCGGGTAGCTAGGATCGCTTTTCAGAAAAGAACTCTCCCTAGTGATTATAAATGACAACTGACGAGGTAGATGTGTTAAAATACTAATGGGAATATGTGATTTACCCTATTAATACAACACAGTCTTTGAAACTTGTCCGCTTCTGTGGTCAAACTTTTAAAACTGTTACTTTATTTTCAAGCTGCGCTTACAGTGTTGAATGGATTTTTGTTTATTCTCGCTCAACAGATTTTGGAACCACATGAAAAACTTAAGTCCACCAAAGCCATCTGGATGAATACTGACAATACTCGTACTTCTGAAGCAATCTGTAATCGGTTACGAGGGGATATGGCGCAAATGATTCAACAATAACACTTTTGCCTTCTGCCTCTCTATGCAGAGCTCCCAGTTTGTTGTCGCGGAAACAATTCCTGCATCGCAGAACGCGGCGATTCTCCCAGATGAATACGAATGGACGTCGCGAAGCCCCTGGCTGGCGAAGGGGCCGAAATAAAACCGGGCGAATCGCTCACGCCCCGTTGGTGTTGATGTAATGCTTATAAATGACGGCGGGGTATTAAAGTGAAACCCGTGTGTCGACGCGTGCCCGTGTCGCGTGCGCCGCGTGGCCACCGCTCAGTCACGCGTGACGCGCGATGCTTTATCAGAGTCCAGTTGCCCAACCCGCATGAATGACCTGATACGAGGAGCAGCAGCAGCAGCAGCAACAACAACGGAATATCCGGCAGCAGCGGGGAGAAAGCGAAGGAAGAAAAAAGTTTCCCACCGCGAAAGAAAAAATGCGTCGTAGTATTTACATAGGTTTCCTTTCGGACTTATTTATACAGTTGAAAAAAAGAACGGCCGAGGAAGAGTATTCTTCCGACTTTTGGTTTCCTTTTTACGAACAAGGTTCGTGCAAATACTTTTTTCTCGGGAGGAAAATGGCCCTTGCGTTCTGCGGTATGGGAAGGCACGATATTTTATACGCATTTCGAAGGACACTTTCTGGAGACCCGTATTTTATTAACCAATTCTTACCATTTGATGTAAGAGACGCATGCAGGACATTCTTCTTTCTTTTGTGAATAAATATAAAAAATTGTCAAAGATTTACAAATCATTAGCTTGAAGAAGGAAGTTTGAACTTCGTTGGTGAATGTTTTAAGTTTTTTTGTCGTGGTCGAGATCTCTTGAGACCCCTTTTCACGAGATCACCATGTCTTTATTACCACATACCAATTTTTTCATTACCCGCCTTTCTACGTACGTAGTAAAGACAAAGTATTGTAATGCCGCGGTAGGAAGAGGCGCTTTTTTCTACTGGAAGAACGCGTATTGGTGAACCCCTGGTATCGAATTTGTGACAAAATCTTATTTCTATATGTAGTAATTTACTTCCCCTAAAAGAGCTCATAGTTATAAAGGCTTGTAACAAGAAATGTACCAATAGCGACGTAGTAGCCTGCGAGGAGCTGGGATCCCATTGAAGAGCGGTTAAGGCGTACATGAACGATCCGAAAATGTCTACATGTAATCTTCTGAGACCTGGTCTTTTTATCACAGCACTCCAATTGAGATCAAATACCACTGGGAACAAATCTAGTCTTAGTAGGGGAAGGCTCAGAGAGGATGTACGTTGCAGGATGTGCAATATAGCTATAGAAAGCATGAATCACATCCTGTGTCAATGCACTTTTACTAAGCCAGCAAGAAAAAGCGTTTGACGAAACCAAGAATTTCAAAGACGGGAAGATGCTTCGAAAATCTGACACCGAAGTGTCTACGCAAGCCACGTTCTCCGTTGTCGAGTTGATTAGACTCAACCCTGACCTAATAATAAAAGCTGGGAAGCGGACCACGTGGTCGACGTGGACTGTCCGCCACGAGGATGGGTCTATCCTTTTGAAAAACAACGGAGGAGAGATGGTAAACTACCAACCAGTCAATTCCCCGCCAGCTCAACTTCATGGAGTGACCAACGCCAAAATGCTGGCAATGGTGGTTGGAAACCCTGGAGCGAAGCCAAGACGTTGGGAAGCACGTCTCGAGGCGATCTACTGACAATCTCGTTGATTGCTCTTAAGAGCTGCACCTATTAAGCTGCACCTATCTATTCAGGTTTGCACCAAATTTGTTAAGTCTAGGGAACCCAAGGGATCCTAAAATGTCTAGGAATTACTTATTATTACGTCTTTAAATAGGAAGTGAATGCTATCTAATGTAATACGTATGAAAATTATATAGTCGGAATCCACGTTTTGTGGGTCCTTGATATAAAAAAATCCATTGTGTCCTTGATATCAAAATCCTGTGTGTGTCTGTCTCTCTATGCGTGCTATCTCTCTATGCGTGCTATCTCTCTATGCGAGTCTGTCTCTCTAGGCGTGTTTGTCTGTCTGTCTGTCTGTCTGTCTGTCTGCCTGCCTGCCTGCCTGATTTTTCTCGATCGACCCGTATGAACTCGAGGCCCTGCGAGTTGGACACTTAGTAGGAAACTTAGATATTCGGGTATTTTAGATGAAGTCTAAAACACATTTTCAAAATTTTCTAAAAAATACTTTTTTATTAAAGTCTGTACTGGCATAACGTGAGGACCTTTAAAAAATGGCTCACGTCCAGTTTTCTGTGAAATTTTCGCAAACTGCAAGAGTTAAGACTTCTTCCTACAACTGCATCCCTTCCCTTTAACTCCATCACTTTCAAATGCTGCCATTTCCTTTTTAACTATATTTTCGAAGTCATTCTGTTGTCTAGTTTCTGTTTAGTGTAATATTCATTGTCTTGCTTTAGCTGCATTTCTAATTTCTTTTGTAAAGTCAAATTGTTTTCCACTTCGAAAGACTGTTGGCAATCATCTGTATTTACGTCAGCTACAACTACAAATTAAACATTTTGAGCGTCTTCTTTAATTACTCGACATAAATGTGTTTCATTTCTTGCTGTAACTTATTCTTTTTCGGCGTTACAAATATAGAATTGGTCGTTTTCAATTCTTGGTCATACTTTTTTTGTTACTGCAAATAAATCAATATAGGTGGAATTTCACTTCAACTTTCCTTCACTTTTTCACGTAGCGCCTCGGATAGTTGATTGCTTAAAACTGTCTTGCTTCACCAGCTTCTCTAAAATGAATCAAAATATTGTTTCTGCCGTTATTAGGGTAGACTCTCTTCTGCATAATACTTCGACGCGCAATTTAAAAGGCTACAAGCTATCAATTACGTTTTTTGATTTTGTACCATTCTTCTTCCGTAAATTTTGTCAGATCCTATTTCGGTGAGAACCTTCTCAATGCACACTTTGAGACTGTAAAATCTTTCTTGCATATCAAGCAAGCTGTTCTAGGGAGTGCGGCAATCTAGGATTAAGCATAATTGTATTCTTGTCTCTTCTTTTACATATTTTTGCAAATACGTAGCATTAGGTGGCGACCTCCGGAAAATCTTTACCACTTTTCGAACTTTTTTAACATTATAGTCGGGAATTACTTCAGCAGGTTGTGACTCAATAGTTACGCTAAAACCTTAGTCATAATTTTTTTTCTTCCATATCTTCATTATCTATATCCAAATCAGGCAACGTCTTTTTTGTAAGTTCTACATATCTTTGAACTTATTTTATTATAAAATGATGACCACAGATCACTGTATGCCGTGTGCGAAACAGAGTTGCGGAAAGAAAGATACATATTTGCCAGTTTTTATCATGTCACTTGCACCGTCATTTGTCATGCCGATAATATCGGCTTCAAAGTCAAGATAAATTTTCCCTAAGCGTTCTTTCATTAATCCAATGCAATGTTCAGCAGTACATGCACCATGTATTCGAATCAGAGCAAGATTAAAATGGGTGTTTTTATGATGAACATTGACATTCAAATATCGGTGGAAATTAAAGGTGGCAAATTCGAATTTACGCAAATTGATGCTTACGGGTCCTCAAACTGGTGCGGGATCCCGCAGGTCCCAAAATTACCCTGGATTACATATTATTATTATTATTATTATTATTATTATTATTATTATTATTATTATTATTATTATTATTATTGCTCCATATCACGACTACAGATGTTATGTGTCGGCTGAATATAAAATCTACTCCAGGTTGCAACCAGCTACCTAAGGAGCAGATCTAGGGACTGTCAGTGCCTCTACAATTCTTTGCGCAAAATGTGAGCTGTGCCAAATAAAGCAATTTCTTGCACTTCCCAGTCTTTTGAATGACCTGGAAGTTTAGCCAAGTGCTTACACAAATTTTGCGGAACAAATCCCAGAGCTCCGATAACTATCGGGACGACCTGTGCTATACGCCCCACATTCGGCTGATCTCAATTTCCAAACTCTTGTATTTAAGACGTTTCTCTGCCTCCTTGTTACGACATTTTGATCGCAAGGTACAACAACATTCACAAGTAGACACGATTTTTTCTCAAAATCCCGGATAACAATATCCGGTTCGTTTGCTGTTATCGTGCGATCCGTTTGAATTTGTTGGTCGTACAATATTGTACACAATCCAACTGATGTCACCGGTGTTGGTGAGTGTTCGTACCACTTGACGCATGTGTTTGGAACTTCGAGGGCGGTACAGATCTGCCAGTGGAGGTAACTACACTCCCTGTCGTGTCTTTTTAAGTATTCGGTCTTTGCTAGAATTGGACAATCTTGGGAAATTTTGAGAACCGCTTTATCATAATGTCGTGTTCTCAACGCCTGATCTTGAGCAGCTACTAGAACTGCTTCCGATTGTGGCTTCATTCTTCCCCTTTTAAGCCACATAAATGATTGATCTTTACTGATCTGCACCTTGTCCATTCTTCTTAGATATTGTCCATGGAGAGGTTTGTCCCTCCACGACTTTTTTAACATTTTTTGTGTCTCACATTTCATGTTTAGTAGTGCCAGAAGTTCAGTGTCTGTGTTATTTGATGTGTCTTGCATAGTTTTCTTTGGAATGCTTTTTGCTATACTAACAATGCCTCTGTTTCCCATTCTTTGGTCAGATTTCATGACCTGCCTCATTAGAGGGTCATCTTGATGACTGACTACATACTTTCGCATTCCAACTATTGTATTATTGTTATTATTATTATTATTGTTATTTTTCTGCGTCATGTTGAAATGTGCGCGCTCCGAGCAGCAAGAAATTTATCGGCTTCTCGCGCCCTCGGCGGATCGCTTTAACACAGGGCGGTGCGCGGAGGCGAAGACCCCGCGTGCGGCGGTGGAGCGGGGGCGGCGGCCAGGGGCGAGGGCGGGCGGGAGGCAAAAATAAACCGGGGGAAGGCCCGGCCGTAACTGGGCGCTCGGAGCCACGCGCTCCGCCGCGCCGCGCCGCCCCGCCCCTCCCCGCCCCGCTCCCCCCGCGCCGCGTCGGTTAGACGTGAATCGAGGGCCCGTTCAGTGGACACGCCCGACTTCCAGCGCTCTATAGGCGCTCCCCCGCCGCCTCCGCCGCCGCCGATGGAGTAGAAATCGATGGCGCCGAGCCACTGGAATCGGATGGAGACCCTCGGAGCGGAATCTGGAGACGCCGAACGATCCGGCGCGGCGCCGCGGCGGCGTGGGGAGGGTTGGACATTGCGGGGCTTGGTGGTGGTGGGGCTTCGGAGTGAAAGGGGTGGTTTGGGGGGTGAAGGAGTGGTTTGTGGGGTGAACGGGTGGTTTGTGGGGTGAAGGGGTTGTTTGTGGGGTGAAGGGGTTGTTTGTGGGGTGAAGGGGTTGTTTGTGGGGTGAAGGGGTTGTTTGTGGGGTGAAGGGGTTGTTTGTGGGGTGAAGGGGTGGTTTGTAGGGTGAAGGGGTGGCTTAGTGGCGAGGGGGTGGCCTGTGGGGTGAAGGGTTGCTTATGTGGTAAAGGGGTGGCTTGTGGGGTGAAGACGGTGGCTTGTATGGTGAATGGGGCGGCTTGTGGGGTGAAGGGCCAGCTTGTAGGGTGAAAGGGTGGCTTGTGGGGTGAAGCGAGGGCGGCTTGTGGAGTGAAGAGAGTGGCTTTTGGGGCGAGGGGGTGGCCTGTGGGGTGATGGGGGTGGCCTGTATGGTGATGGGAGTGGCTTGTGGGGTGAAGGGGGTGGCTTGTGGAGTGAAGGGGTGGCTTGTAGGGTGACGGGGGTGGTTTTGGGGGTGAAGGGGGTGGCTTTGTGCTGTGAAGGGGGTGGCTTGTGGGATGAAGGTGGCGGGTTGTGGAGTGACGGAGATGTGCGGCTGGGGTTGACAGGGATGGCGAGGCGTGTTGGTGCAGGGCGTGGAGATATGGGGCGGCGGGGGTGGAGAAGTGGGGGCGGCAGGGCATAAGGCGTGGGGAGTGGGGTGTGGAGGTGTGAAAGTGGGAAGGGTGCCTGAACAGAGGCGGGCGCGTTTGCTGAAAGAGCTGGAGCAGTGGTTTGGAAATTGTTACGGACCCTGTTTTCGATGATAAACCTTTTGAGACCTTTTTCAAAATATAAATATACAGATTGTGCGGGAATTTAAATGAATTACAATAATATTTGTTTTAGTTTCTCTTATGAGTTGCAAACATTTTATAATTTTCTTTCAATATCTTAACGCATATACGAGTGAGCTCTTACGAATATTCCGGTGTTTGCAAAGTTCTGGAGAGGTCTTGCAGTGACTGCGCTACGCTTGGAAGGATGACTACTCTGAAACCGTGCTTCTACTGCAAAGTTTGTTGTATATTAGGCGGACGTACACAGTTCAGTCACATTAATATGACCCGCCACTCTTCGACTTAAACGTGCAATAACCCTTCTCAGAAGGCAGGTTTCAACGCAAACAGTGGAGGGTATACAAAGCGCATCAGGTGGGAGCGGAAAACAGTGCAGTAGAGATCTCGGCTGTCCGGGAGATGCCGCGTATCAACTGTCTTTTTCGAGGTCTTCTATAATGAGTGAGGGAGGCCGAGTATGATTGGTTGAAACAGCCAAATTCAGACAATCATACTCGGCCTCCCTCACCCATTATATACCCGAGCGCTGACTACACCGGCGAAGACCAGCCTTGATGAAGATCTCGAAAAAAGATGGCCGAAACATCCGCTACACAGCCTTGTACGCGGTATCACCCGGACAGCCGAGATCTCAACTCTGGCCGCGGAAGCCTAAGACTTCACTTAACAGTGCAGCGGTTGTCGCAATGCAGAAACGGAGCAATTTATAAGACGTCGAAAAGGACATGATCATTGGCATTCAGGCCAAGGACTTTCCGAAACGGACTTTTCCATGGCCTTTCCGAAACGCTTAAGTTTGTAAGATGTTCACGTGTGGCCATGGTTAAAGTATACCGTTCATGACAAAATGGCGAAATGCAAAACAGGCGTCGACGTAACTGTGATACACCACAGGCCATAGATAACAGGGGAGAACGACAGCTGCGGAAATGTGTACGGGCGGATCGATAAAACTGTATAGGATCTGACCGCCCAGATGACCCATGGAGCTACTAACAGGGTCTTCTCTACAATCGTTTAGCATTGGTGCTTTTGGACCTCCGCAGCAGTCGCCTGGTTCCTGCACCCTTGCTGACTGCTGTTCATCGGGGACGATGGCTGGAATTTGCACCCCAATATTTGCAGGTGTCCTTTTCTTATGAACCACGTTTTCTGATCCATCCGACAAATGGGCTGGGCTGTGGGGATTACGACGTAAAACCTCTGTATGGAAACACCCTGCAACAATCGCAGGACTGGTCCAGGCCGGAGGAGGGAGCGTGATGGTGTGGGATATGTTTTCGTGACATTCCCTGGGTGAGTTAGTCATTCTGGAAGGCACAATGGATCAACAGAAGTATGCAGCCATCCTTGGGGGCCTGTGTCCACTTCAATATGTAAAGATCGTTTTTCCTACAGATCACAGTTTACGTACGTGATTCGAAGAGCACCAAGATAAGTTTACAGGTTTTTCCCTGGCCACCAAAATGCCCCTAATTAAATCCAATGAACCTGCTGGTCACGGCAATGGAATGGGTATGGCTCCACATCACTGTCGGTACCATCCAGAACCTAATTGTCACTCTTACTCAACGTCTTGCAGTGGTCAGCGCTTCCTATGGTCCTTCCAGTACCTTTCTCCAAATCTTAGAATTAGATTCTAGCACGAATTATTACGGTATGTCGAAAACCATCACTATAAAGCAGGGCTGTCCAACTTAGAAGGCCTTATGGGCCACATATCAAATTCTAGTGAAGCCGCGGGCCGCATCGTCATTTAAGATGGTTTTTACCCTAACTACTGACATTATACTGAAACAAGTATATATTAGGTACTTTTATTTAACATACTTAATGATTATTATACTTACACCGTGAAAATTAATATAGCATTGAATAAAAATAAGACGAATTTTCAAAATAGCCGCGGACCGCACAAAATGATCCGGCGGGCCGCCAGTTGGAATGCCCTGCTATAAAGATTCCTGGCGAGTATTTTGACCTCGCAAAGAAGCTACGCCTGCCACTGTGCTGTGGAGAGTCCGGCCGGACGCACTCGAAATAGCCGGGCGCGCCCCCGCGCTGCCACGCGACGCAGCTGCCGTCCCCGCCGCCGTCCCCGCCGCCGCTGCCGAAGGGCGCCCGCCCCTCCACCGCGTCGCGTCGCGTTGCCTGCCACGCTCCATCGCAGGTGGCGGCATCAGCGCTCCCGTCATCATTGTTGTCCTCGTACCGGGAGAGATGGTTCAGTGCATCAACGTATGTCACTGCAGGCCCTCTGACCGGGAGATCCTAGGCTCCACTCCCCACGGCGGCAAGATTTTGCACACTAGCTTGGTCGAATTCAGTCGCTGTCTGGAGGAGAATTCTAGCGGCCGGTTGCTCTGATCGGAAGTTTTCCACGGTCTCTCCGATCAACACCAAGCGAATGCCGGAGCACTACCCTAACAAACGGCCACGGATCGCGCGCGATCTCTCTTATGTCCTATCCTCACCCCTTACTAACATACTACACTGCCACTCATGCCGGTGCTGGGAGACCGGTCGGGAGCTGAGAGCTTCTCCCGGCTGGGGTGGTGCCTAGCTGATGGGAGATACCTCGTTGAGAGAATCCCCGCTAGTCGACGATAGCTCGGCGCCGCATCTCGCCATCCAGCTGGGAAAGATCATCGCCATCTCCCGATGGAAAACACACACTACACTTACGGGACTAATGAACTCTGTACTTGACGCGCCCGGAATCACGAACAGTCAATCAGTTGTTTTCCTCGTCGCCATTGTCATCATCGTTTTAATCGTCGGCATTGTTCTTATCACGGTGATCGTAGTCGTCGAGGTCATCAGTGTCGTCACCGAAATTATCGTCAAGGTTGTCGTCATAGATGCGTTGGTCAACATCCTGGCCTTCGTCGTTCTCATCGAGACTTTCTCCTTCGTCGTCATCGTCATCAAGGCCTTCGTCGTCGTCAAGGTCATGGTGGACAAAGGATAGCGTCGATGTTCGCACTTTCTTCAGCGGTTTCTTGTATGTATATATTATGAATAATTGAAGACATTTTTCGTAGTTCCCAGAAATCAGCCAATTATGTGCGGAAGTTGGCGAGCGTAACCTGCAGCTGTGCACGGCGACTCTAGCGCCGCCTGTAGTAGTGGAGTCCTGGAGCTTTGTCCCCGGTTTTGATGGAGAGTTGCAAGGCCCTGCCCACTGTACGCCGCCGCGTGCGCTGAGAGCCCGCTCCGCGTGGACGAGTGGTTCCGTTGCTCAGCCTTTAGTTTTACGGCTTCCCTCCCCTCCCCGCCCCTCCCGCCCCGAGCAGCGCTCGCAGCGGCCAAGTCGTAAACAGCAAACGACGTGCGAATGGTGGTCATGTTACGGAATTCGCTTTGTGCTTCTTGTACAACTGCACTGGAATATTTTGCAGGGTTTTCAGAAAGCCTCTAGTTTGATGTTAACATAACAGAATGGTGATGAAGTGGGTAGAAAATGATTCCGATTCGTAAAGTCATCGACTTTCGCCGTGCCGAATGCCGTGCCTGTGATTCGTGAATGGAGATCGTTTCGTAAGCTTGGCAGTGATAAAAATGACATGAGAGTAGGGATATTGCGATATTTGAAATGATACAGTGTTCGTTAATGAAACCAGCAGAGCGATTCAGCGATACGTAGACGTTATCCATCAAGTATCGTGACATTTAGTACCAATATACAATGATTCAAGATTAGAAAATATTCTCATATTTCTTCTCTCATTCTCTCATATATTTCACATTCTCATTTTCTGGAATTTTAAGAAATAAATAATAAATTGTCATAAGTTATTTTAATTTGTGATATAAAAAGGTAAAAGTAAGATAAATAGTAGTGTTACAGAAGGGCAGAGACTTTCTCGTATTAGTTTTCTATTTCCTCAGGTCCCGGCTAGCTATTTGCACTTGCCACATACTCTTGCTAGCTGCCATCTATCGCCCCCCAAAGTAAATGTTTTGTCATTTTCAAATTTTTCGGTTTACTATTAGTAGAAAGTAAATATTATTTTAAGAATATTAAAAAACAGTAAAACTTCATTGTAAATTTCAATTTTCATTGAACAATTTGGAGCTGTTTTTAAGAAAATTGCGTTTAAGCGCTACTGTAAATACGAAATTTGAAGCTTTTTTTGACAGAAAATTCTTGAGTTTTCTAAAAACTTCATTAGACGTCATTTGAAGCACGTTAACTCACAAGAACAATAGTGTTTACAAATTGCTGGAAATGTGCATATTAGTGATGTGAGAGATCTTTCAAACAAATTACATTTGTGTAATTTTAAAAAACAACAGAATGCAGCAAAATTAGTTCTACGTCATCTTACAATAAGCACTATCCTTACGAAAAGTTTGAAAAAAATTGGAACCATTTATGAGAAAATGGCGTTTGAGCGTATCTGAAAATGAGGGATTTTGAGCTAGTTTTCACAGAAAACTGTTGCGTTTTCGAGAAATTTTATATGACATTATTTAAAGCACATGTTCTCATAAATGTAATCATGTGAACTAATCGCCGCTAATGTACGCTACATTAACGATGTGAGAGACAAATCAAAAAAATTAATTTTTTGTAATACTAAAAAAAAGAATAGAGCAATATGGCGTTTGTGTCATCTCATAGAATATATTTAGCACAACTTCTATCAAAAGCTTAAAGAAAAAATTGGTGCCGTTTTTGAGAAAATTTTGTTTTTGTTATTTTTTAAAATTGCACATGTTGCAATTTTGCGCAAAAACTACAAACATTTTTAAAAAACGAACGTGACAATGAAAGAACTTGCTATGGAAAACAAATTTTATTTGAAAGAAAAATCTCTATCTTCTATTTTGTATTTGTAGGAAGACGCCGAAAAAATCGAAATTTTTGCAGTTTTCGAAAATTGAGAGTTAACCGTGAAAATCGGTTCTATGTCACCTTTATAAGTGTACTTTACTCCATTCTTACAACAAATTTAAAGAAAATATTTGAAGTCGATTTTGATTAAATTTTGAAAACGTCTGTGTGTCTTCAAGAAAAGTACCCCCAAATTTTAAAGAATGTTTTTCAAAATCTCAAAGCTTCGAGTCGAACCAGATAGACAGGGGTTTCTTCAATTTGGAAAAAATCCTACTCATGGTTTAGGCGCTAGCAATATTCACGGATGGACAGACGGACGGACGTTTTGAAAAAACAAATTCGGTATCAGGGGACCCCAAAACCTATATTTTCGTTGAAATCTCAAAATCGACTTTCCGTAGCATTACATAACTTTCCCTATACTACTTATCTTCGGACTATATATACGGGGAAGTAAAATTGTAAAGCCTTGTGCACTTCCACACAGGCCGATGTGGCCCAAAGTGAGGTGAAGGTAGGGCTCCACCATTCGTTGCCTTCGCCACAAGGAGGTGGTTTTGTGGCGAGCGCAACGCTCCAGCCGCCTTTGCCCCCAGGGAAGACCCTGGTACTCCGTCAGAAAGGAGGCGACGTTCACCTCAGAACCCCCGGGATGGAAATCACCAGATAAGAACATCAACAAAAGTCGGGATTCGAACCTGGGTCCTTCAGGTAAGGAAGCCCGCACCCTGCCACAGCCACCGCCGCTCTTAATTTGTAATATACGTGTATAATTTTTCCCTTTTATCTGAATCCTAAATACATAAAAAATTGTATTTCTTTCTGTACTGACACTAAAGTGTCAGAATTGGAGGTAATAATCCGTTTGTAATGGTCACTCAATTGAAATAATCGATTGCTTATAAACTAATCTTTTTTCGATATTTTCTGCAGCTTCATTCATTCATTAGATTCTTCGTTCATTAGATGTGATGCCGTTACTGAAAATCGAAAGTTATTGATAATGTAAGTAAAAAAAATTTCACTTTTGTATGCGGGAGACCATTAAAATCTGTGACATACGATAAAAATTTAAATTGTCGAAACATTTCGCGATCTGTGTGAGCGAGATATAAATATTTTATTAATCGACGTATGTACTGCTATTCTGTACTGATCCAAATGGGACCCTTATCCTGAGGAACTGAGGTATATAACATACTCTTAGTGATACAAACACCTAAACAATGTAAGTAACCAGGAGAATACAAATGATTCAGAATAAAAGTGTTGTCAACTCTAAAAGAAAGATTGAATCCAACTACAAAACTATTACTGATGAAAATATCATAGTCTGACAATTTTGCGTTTTTTCGTATTGATGTAAGAAAGTAAGTAAGCATTTTTGTTCATCGAAACCATCGAACTTCTGGAAAGTGAGGCCTATCTGAAACCTGACAGTCAGATTTTTTTTATCTCCTCGTCTTCATTCGTTCTTCGCTTCATCTCCTTGAAGATTGTGGAGTCTCCATATCCGAAGTTGAGCAGCTCTTCGCGTTTTTCTCTCTTTTATTGCTCCTACGGGAAGCCTTTTTCCCCAGATCCTAACCTATTAATCACTTACTTTGACCTGTTAATCATAAGTTTGATCCTACATCGTTGCTAAACTGCCTTTTCCCTGAACGATAATAAATGTTAGCTTTACCTGTGGAAAGTTGGTGTTTAGGTATGCATTTAGTAATAACTTGCAGTTCCTTAGTGGATCGAATAATTACCTCGAGGGTCGGCGAATATGAAACTTCTGTTTCCATGAAGACGCTACTTCTAATATAGTTTATCAACGACACGAAATGTCGAGGAGCACTCTCGATTGATCTTACACACTGCTTCAGATCGGTCACAGAGTAGAGGATTAGTGTCCTGCAGCAGGAGAAAGGCTGCTGAACAAAAGAACAAAAAATGGGCTTGCCAAAGTACACGTACTCTGCTCAAGAACAATTAAAATACCGTCATATGACACTACAATAAAATAAATTAACAAGAACAATATGAACGAGACAGAATTATCGAATACTACAGTAATGTATTAGTGTATATTACACACAGTACAAGAGTACTTCTGAAGCCAAGAACACGACAGAAGTTGCTGTGCCATCACCCAACACATGAACAGCAAATATTTAATGGCGGGCTGTCTCTTCTTTGGAGCGTTATGTCGTCTGACGGCCGTGTCGTGAGTAGTGGCGTACTCAGTATAAGAATTCAGTCGGTACTCACAGTATGAGAAGAGGCGAAATTACACAATCAAATATTGCTTTTTTTTCAATCCAAATAAAAAATTGTAGTTTTACCTATTTCCTGGTTATATAATGAATCTAATCAAGGGCAACCACTGGGAGAGATGGCTCAGTGCATTGACTGATGTCACTGCTGTCCCTCTGGCTGTGAGGTCCTGGGTTCGAGACACGACGGCGGCAGGATTTTCGACACTAGCTTGTCAGACTCTGGAGGAGAATTCTAGCGGTCGGCTGCTCTAATGGTAGCTTTCCGTGGTTTCTCCGATCAACACCAGGCGAACGCCCGAGCAGTACCCTAACAAACGGGCCACGGACCGCGCGATATCTTCCTTCCTCTTCCTTGTTTTATCCACACCCGTTACACATACACTTACATTTACATGCACTACACTACCACCATGCCGGGAGACCGGTCGGCAGCTTAGAGCTTGTTCCGGCTGGGGTGGTGCTCCGCTGGTGGAAGATACGTAGTCGGCGGTAGGTCGGTGCCGAATCTCGCCATCCAGCGGTGAAAACTCACCGTCACCTCGAGATTGAAAAACACGCGCTACACTTACGGGACTAATGACCTCTGTAGTTGACTCCTCGGGAATCACGAAAATCAATCAATCAAGGACAATCCTCAGAAAGCTGGAGGAAGCAGCTTTCTTCCAGTTTTTTCGCTCATTCGATGTATGTTTTTTGTATTTGTTCACGGTTTCTCCATTAGTATGCTTATCTTCTTCACTGTCACATATCTCATTTTTTGGCTATCCGCGTCTTATTTTGAAGCCCCCCTAATATTTTCCCGTACGCCGCCCTGGTCTCCATTCTATGTCCAACTGCTTCCGTCAATTCGATTTTTTCTTTTCTGAACTGTGCCTCCTCTCTCATATTTTCGATTAATCTCTCCCTCTCCCTTCCATTTTTCTCACCTTCTCTCTTCCATAATCACGACTTGTACTAACATTGTTAAATTCTGCACTGTATGTCCATTGTTATCTCGTTAATGAGATACGAGTATTCTGTAAATATCTATCGTGAGTCTCTCACAACTATGAATTCTGTACCGCCCTGGTTCCAGTGTCCTAATATGCTTCTCTGGCAATTCATCTCTATATCTGGAGGCTTGCGTGCTTTTGTATTGAGCATGTTGTATATGTACTACGGTTTTAATGATAAGGAAACATTATGCCCAAAATATCAAAACAACAGACCTATGTTTTGTGAATGCATTAGGTTCGTAAGCATCCGTAGAAATCTAGTGGAGTTTTATTACCTAGATTCGTATCAAATTTTGATAAAATAAATGAAACACAGATTAATCACATTAGAATTCCTCTAAATGTTTGACCACAAAGCCTCAAATTATAAATAAAACAATACACGCGTTTTAAAAGTTGCTGGAGTGACGTAGCTGCGGTTAACAAGTTATGTTTATTGTTGTGTTGGGACGAATGTTTATACCGTTTCTTTGTAGACGCCGAGTAGCACGATGTAACGGTAAGTGTTCGGTGTACTACAGGCACGGCGGATCCCTCTCAGAATATAAAATTCTTTCACAGCTATACGGAGCAACCCTCTTGCGGCGACAGCCTAACTGCTGGGCATCATCCCGAACGAACGTTTCTTCCAACCCAAAACATTTCATGCGGGAATTCAAGCATGCACCAGTCAAACAACATTCAGATATTGCTTTATCTGACTGTTCTGGAACAATAGTTAATTGTTCATTAGGTTCGTTCATATAAAGTGGAAAAAAGCTCGTGCATGTATCCGCGGAACGTGCCTCTATATATGAATGAGGTCGCAGTGCAGATGAAACTAATTAGTTCCGAACTCATCCGCTCATAAACATTTAATGACGAGAGAGGCAGAGCTAGATCGTCGGTGGTATTATGCGTGAAGGCACGCGACTTCCTGTTGCTAACGGCAACTCGTCAGCCACAAGAGCTCTAATGAACTGGAGGCAGACACAGCAGGACGTAATTGCACTTCAATTTGCAATTTCTGGCTCTGGCGCCCGGCGGACGACGGTCTCCTCCTGTGTTCGCCGCCGTCCACCGTCGTCCCTTGGAAGACACAGGGCCACATTCAACGTCTATTCCAAGTTTGCCTAATCTCTTTAGTCGCGGTCCCCTGTTGCAAACTCTTTTAAAACAGTTTAGTGCGGTCACTCGACAAAAAAGAGGAAAATTCAGGAAAGAAATATAGAAGATAGAGAAACTAGATTGTAATAACGATTGAGAATACTTCTATATTCTATTTCCACCAAACGATGATTTTACTCGATTAGTCCCCTCTCCATAATTTGCTTTCCCTAGAAATAAATAAGAATACTTTCAACGTGTTATCAAAAATATTTCACTGAATATCCAAAATTAAGTCATAGTGATATGTCAATAAAACATTTGACTAGGGGTGCTAAACACTACATACTTTCTCACATTATTTTAACTTGTTCAACTTCTCAAAATTCAGAGTTAAACGAAGTGTTGAATTCAGTGACATTTGCTTATACGCAAAAGCTCATAGCAGGCGGTTCGTGGTCTGTTCGTTAGGGTACTGCTCCAGTATTCGCCTGAAGTTGATTGGAGAACGGAAAACTACAGCTCAGAGGAGTCGGTCGCTAGAATTGTCCCCCAGACCGCGCCTAACGGGACTTCACTGTCTACCCAGTGGAACATCCTGCCTCCGTCGGGACTAGAATCCGAACTGAGGCACTGCAGTGCAGTGGCGTCTCCTGGCTAGTAGATGTGGGGATACGATCATGATATTACAGATTGAACGCATAATTCCAAATATTTAAAGTCTGCGTCATTCTACTTTACTCTGAAGCATTTAGTTTGTTGCAAATAAGACACATTCTGAATCTTCCTTGAAAATCATTTTCTCGTTGCACGCACTAACTTACATAAACAAAACAATAAAATTAAAAAAATAACCACAAAAAGTACATACCTAATTTTTGAACTCGAGATCTATTAGCGTTGTGTTGGTTCTCCATCACAATCTACCTTAAATTTTTCGGAATAGGAGAAAGAACTGCACGGAATTTCACGAATCCTGTCTATGACACATTAAACGTTTCACTACTATTCCCTGCCACAAATAACTCATCAACTACCACAAATGTACTGGATGAGCTCGCCATATCGCACACGCACACATACACGCAAGTTTTATTCTTTCGCGTTACAATTTCGAATTCACGATTCTCTTTAACATATCACCAACTAGGCAAAGTAGTCTATTTAACGCACGTTCAGTAGTAAACAGCATTTACGCTAGAACGCAGGACACACATGAACGAAATAACATCGCGCGCACCGTTTCGAGTTCACGGATTGTCTCTGTCACCATTTCCTTACATGTCTCTGTCTGTCTGCCTGCCTCTCTGTCTGCCTGCCTCTCTGTCTGCCTGCCTCTCTGTTTGTCTGCCTCTCTGTCTGTCTGCCTCTCAGTCTGCCTGCCTCTCTGTCTGCCTGCCTCTCTGTCTGCCTGCCTCTCAGTCTGCCTGCCTCTGTCTGCCTGCCTCTCTGTCTGCCTGCCTCTCTGTCTGCCTGCCTCTCTGTCTGCCTGCCTCTCTGTCTGTCTGCCTCTCAGTCTGCCTGCCTCTCTGTCTGTCTGCCTCTCTGTCTGTCTGCCTCTCTGTCTGTCTGCCTCTCTGTCTGTCTGCCTCTCTGTCTGTCTGCCTCTCTGTCTGTCTGCCTCTCTGTCTGTCTGCCTCTCTGTCTGTCTGCCTCTCTGTCTGTCTGCCTCTCTGTCTCTGTGTCTCTCTCTGTCTGCCTCTCTCTGTCTGTCTCTGTCTGGCTGCCTAAACCCTTCTTCCCCCTTCCTCGCGTCCCACAGATTCGTGCCTTTGCTTCTCCCTTCCCACATCTGCTCTCTCCTCCGCCCAGTGTCTCCTCGGAGCCGCTCCATCGACCCGCCCCGCGCCGCCGCAGCGCTCTCCCATCGCGGAGAGTGCTTTTTAGCTCCTCCCGGAGACGCTCCCGGGACCCCGCGCGACCGCACGCCCCAAAGGCCGGGTGAGGGAGGCCTACGAAGCCCTGACGCGCCAATTCATGGCAAGTGAAAGTTGCTGATCCGAGAATTGGGGTACGCTTTGTCTTCCGTTGCGATAAATTCGTAACATGAAATATTTTCTGGACACTTCAAAGAATGATAAAAATAGTACTATAGGATTATTTAATAAAATCACAATAAATAAAAATATTAATAATAATAATTATTATTGTTATGATGATATCGTATGAGAAATAATGAATTAAGTAGATTACCTTAATTATAGATGTAAGTACAGCTATATAGGTTGTAGTTCGTCAGTTCAGTTTACTATTGAACTTTTCTTTTCAATGCCCTAACGAAAATTGTAATTGTTCATATATAACAGTGAAATTGTAATGTGAATTTATTTATTTATTTGTCAAAAAACAGTAAAAACTGTATATGACGTGTTGGGAAAAAATTTATATGCGCACATTTTCTTGAGGGCCAGAATTAAAAAAAAACAATGAAAAAATGAATTTAGAAAATAATTATTTTAGAAAAAAAATAAAAGTATTTGAAAAATATTTCTTCCCGAGTTATAGAAAATCAATTTCAACTGTAAATGAACTACAAGCAAAAGGAGTGCTCAACAAAACGTGCGCACAGTGAAGCTACATTTACGTCCAGAAGCAAAACAAGGGGCCATCTCAGCATTTGCTCAATGGATCACGGAAACTGGACAAAAACCTGATCGAGATGGGGGTCATTGACCCGGAAGCTGAAGTGAATTACTTGTTACAGACGTATTAAATATTTTTTTTTAAGTGTATACAATGCAAACGTAAACTAATTCATTATATATCTTTGTTTTGTTACATTAAACATTATTTTTCTTTTTCACGATCAGTATAGTCTCTAATTGTATAGAAACAGTTTTACAGCAGAAAAGATTTTACTTTTAACTTAAATTTGTGTACCGACTTTAATTGTTTTATGTCATCTGGCAATGCGTTGTAAAGTAACGTACATGTATTGTATGTTGATTTCTTGTACTGAGCTGTTGATACTGACACTTGATGCACGTGATTTCTACGGCGTGTGTTGTAATTATAAATATCAATATTGGATGAAAATATGTTCCCTCCGTTAAGTAGGTCATTTTTGACAAATATTACAGATTCGTAAGTAAATAGACAAGGCAATGGTAAGATTCCCAGCTCAATGAAAAGAGGCTTGCGGGAATCACGTGGAAGGCATTTTTTCATTATTCGAATAATTTTCTTTTGCAATCTGAAGGTCTGAATACTACAGGGTGAGCTTCCCCAGAATATTATGCCATATCTCAGGCGGGAATGCACATTTGCAAAATAAACGCAACGAGCTGCATGAAGGCTGACAGAATTTGAAAGAATTCTGAATGCGTAGCATAATGAACTTAATTTAGTGTTTAATTCTGTTATATGTACATTCCATTTGAGGTTTGATTGGATTGAAAGACCTAAAAAGTTTGTTGCCTCAACATCAGCTAATTGCATATTGTTCATTTTCAATGGAACATGCGATTTTCGATTGAGATGCAGAAATGCATTGAAACAGTTTTTCTTTCGTTAACAATTAATTTGTTATTATTAAACCAATTTGAAACTTCTGAAATTGTACTATTTACTGCTTCTTTTTTGCAAAGAACATTCGTGTTATCAGCAAACAGAACCGTTCTTCCATTTTAATAGTCGAGGGCATATCGTTTACATATAACAGAAAGAGAACAGGGCCTAAGATCGAACCTTGCGGGACCCCATGCTCAATTGGCAAGGAATTGGAAATATAAGTATGTAATGTCCTTTCCTGCCAGTATGGTATTTCTACTCTTTGAGTCCGATGTTTAAGGTAAGAAGTTATCCAATCTAGGGCAATACCACGAATTCCATACGAAGGTAATTTTGAGAGCAAGATCTTATGGTCAATAACGTCAAAAGCTTTCGAGAGATCTAAGAATATTCCAATGGGTACTTCATTTTGGTCTATTGATGAAGCAACATCTTTGAGAAAAGAAAAAATGGCATTTTCCGTAGATTTTGATTTTCTAAAACCGTGTTGTGAGTCTGAAAACGCTCTGTTTTTCCTGAGAAAAGTTTCCATTCGTAAGTAGAAAAGCCATTCTAATATTTTTGAGAAAACTGACAAAATAGGAATTGGCCGGTAATTTTGAATATCATTTTTGTTACCTTTTTTAAAATTTAATGAAGGGAGAAGATAATGAAATGGAAAATTAAGTTAATTTTAAAAACGTGACTTGTGAAGTTAATTTTGAATTTCCTTGCACTATGAAATGATTCAACTTCATCATTTGTCAATAAAATATTTTGAATGTATTGTTAATTGATTGCTTTCATTTTAATCTACTAATACAATTGTAGTGTCTGCCACAGAATCCTAATGGAATGATTCATTCATCCATCCAGATCCTAATGTGAATGTTCATTCATTTCAATTTTGCAAATGTTCATTCCCGCCTGAGATATGGCATAATATTCTGGGGAAACGCATCTTATAGCTCCCAGCCTTTCAGATTACAAAAAAGAATTGTACGAATAATTAGCAAATCCCACCCACGTGATTCTTGAAAGACTCTCTTTATTAATCTAGGAATTTTACCATTACCTTGTCTCCTGATTTACGAATCAGTAGTTTTTGTTGAAAATGACTTATTTAGGGGCGGGAATATATTTTCAGCAAATGCCGATGTTTATAAGTATAACACACGACATGTTAATCATATTCACCAGGTGGCAGTACCAGCTGCTCACTACAAAATATTCACATACAATTCATGTATATTATTCTAAAACACTTTGCCAGATGACATAAACGATTAAATTTGATAGAAAAGTTTAAATCCCAAGTAAAATCTTTTCCTCTGCATAACTGTTTCTATAAAATCCGAGACTATACCGAGCATTGAAAAGAAAGTTACATTAATTTTAACAATGACATATAATTATTTACCATTTGGACTATGTAATGTTAAAGAACCTGTAACAAATATTGTACCACACCTTTTGGGTCGATGACCCCCATCTCCATCAGGTTTTTCGTCCAGTTTTCCTTTTGCTTTGAGCAAATGCTGAGATGGCCCCTTCTTTTGCTCTGGACATAAATGTAACTTCATTATTTGTGCATGTCTTCGATTTCAGTCGGGAAATATAGTTATTTAAATTATCGTTCTCCATATTGTCGCGGCAAAAAGTATTATTCTATCATGAAGAACATGATTGAGGGTTAATGCACAAATTTATAGCTAATTTATCTTTCAAAATATATTTTATTATATAGCACTGAATATTTTGTCAACAAAACTTGAAAAAAACGCTCTTTTTTCTATTATCAAACTTCGACTAGAATATGTCTTAAGACAGAGATCGCTGAATTATAAAAACGCACTGAATTCACTTCTCCCCATAGCTCCTCACATGCAGTTTTAACTGTTTTTGACGTAAATAAATAAATGTGTACCAATGAAAGTTATCGGGCCACTCTGGCCATCGCATGACATAGAATCCTCGTAGGAATGTATCACGTTTCAAAAAGAAACCGCCATCTCTGTATAGATTGCGTAAAATGGGAATAAACTGCTTGAATTTAAAATATTTTGTCGTTACGGCACCGAAATCATAAACGCAGGGTAATATTAATCGAGGGGAAGCGAACTCGTTTTACAACTCGACGGTTTGGCATTTCATCTGTTTGTAAATTGTTTGTTATTCATGCTCGACCAAACGCAATGGCCGATTTTTCTCCGAATGCTCCCTGAAGTCATTAAACGCAACGTGTACGTAGTATTTTGTTCGCAAAATTACAACAACACCGTTCCAACATGTGAGTAAGTCACCCACTGGTGGACTGGCATGTCAAGCCTGTAGCAATGGACATCTAGTAGTATCTGAAATGTAAATGGTTGATTCTTCACGTAACATACAATCCATTGATAGTTCTAAACTATTCAATATAGTGATGCCCCATTTCTCCAGGTTCCGACTGTATACTGCATCTTTCATAACTAAGTAATGAACTTTTAATGACGTGTGTATTAATTTGATAAATATATAATTATGCCAAAACATTTTAGTTCGCTTTTTCATTAAATTACTTATTAAACTCTAAATAATTTGTTGGGGTTTCACACGAACATATTGCAAATTTATGGGTGTATT
>JAHLJT010008446.1:6226763-6260032 GCA_031308135.1 Acheta domesticus | reverse complement strand
TTGATACTCGCGGGAAAATATTAATAATATTCAGTAAGTGTGTGAATGAGTCATATTTACAAAATAAACTGATTTTCCCTTCCTGTCCAACGTTTACAGACCTTATAATTTGATAACAGCACTGAGAACTATAATTAATATTGGTTTGTAAACCAGTATTAATTGAAAATTTAAAAGCAAACACTGAAACTTAATTAGAATTTTTCATTAATATTAAAAATATTCGGTGATTTGGAAATTAGAAAATATAATTTACACATGCACGTACATAAAGCATATATACAACATACACGTGTACATTATATATATGTATATATATACATATATATATATATACATATATGTATATACATATATATACATATACATATATATACATATATATATATATATATATACACGTATGTGTATATGCACACGTGTAGCATGTACATAATATATTTCTATCGCAGCCTATGAGTGCATAAATTTATTCACATTTTCGTATATGAATACAGAGGTGCGTCAGTAGAACGAACGTAAATTGAAACGTAGAATAGGACTTTGCTACAAAATTTGATAACCTTGAAGAAACTGGCATCCCACGGAAGAGCCTCGTTCTCCGGAACGTCCGTAACATCTCGGGATCCAAGTGCATTGTACGGCGGCCACACCTACCTGGCCGCCGCGTTTTCCTGGAAGCTTTGCTCCTTTTTCCTACCTGATCGGGGCTTTAAAGGAGACGTCGAGAATAGTCTCTTGATCGGCGGCGGGCCGTCCCATCCCCCCGCCTGCACCCCCGCCCGCCACGCACCCCCGGAGTGCCGTCATCGCGATCCACCACCGCCGCCACAATTCTCCCAACCCACGCCCTCGCCCTCATTCCCCTCGCCCTCGCCCTCACTCCCCTCGCCCTCGCCCGCGCCCTCGCCTTCCCCCCGCCCTCGCACTCGCCTTCGCCCCCGCCTTCGCCTCCGTCCTCCCCCGCGCCTCTCGCCCTCTCCCCCTCCCTCTCCCCCGCCCCGCCTTCCTCACGGCCCTCGCAACCGCTCCCGCTCTCGCCACACCCTCTCTCCCACCCACATCCAAACCCTCGCTCCCGCTCTCACCCCAGCCGTCGCCTTCGCCCCCTCCCTCGCCCCCTCCCTCGCCCCCCTCCCTCGCCCTCGCCACGGCCCGTTCCGGCCTCCGGTCGATGCGGCCGTCTGAGGACAGTCGTGGCTGCCTCGCCTCGAGGGCTACTCCGCACGGAGGAAGCGGAGGCTGCGCACGCACACACGGACCACAAACGCACCATTGTAGCTCTTGCAATGAGATTATTATGTTAATCTTTACTGCATGAGGACATGCTTTGAAAACGAGCCACGTTAGGAGCGATTTTTCAGATTTGTACGAAAGTAATAAAGCAACATTATAAACGACTTGTATACGCCAATTTTTTGTATGACAGCATAAGAAATTTATTAACAACTATTTTCTGATGTTTCGGGTACTTAGCATCCGTGCGAGAAGCCGGTAGTTGGCTGTTTCGTTTACCTCTTCCGCCTCCTGATTTTTCTCGTTGCGATTGGCTGAATGTGTGATGACGCAATCATTCGTGCCGTAAAATCTAATACGTCATCATTTGGGCCATAAAACCCCAGATTATGAACGATTTCTTGCAACAGAAAAGGTAGTCTATAATGCAGGAACTACACTTTGCGATCAAAAGTATCCGGTAACGGAATCGGTGGTGTTATGGTGTAGTCGTGTTTTTCTTGGAGGGGGCTTGCACCCCTTGTCATTTTGCGTGGCACTACACGCCACAGGCCTACGTTGATGCTTTAAACACCTCGTTGCTTTCCACTGTTAATGAGCAATTCGGGGATGGCAATTGCATCTTTCAACACGATCGAACAACTGTTCATACTGCACGATCTGTTGTGGAGTGGTAAGACGACAATAACATCCCTGTCATGGACTGTCTTGCTGAGAGTCCTGAGTCGAATCCTATCGAACACCTTTGGGATATTTTGAAACGCCGACTTCGTGCCAGGCCTCACTAACCTACATCGATCCCTCTCCTCAGTGCAGCACTCCGTGAAGAATGGGTTGCCATTCCCCAGAAACCTTCCAGCACCTGATTGAAAGTATGGCTGCGAGAGTGGAAGCTGTCATCAAGGTTAAGGGGGGGGACAACACCCTATTGAATTCCAACCTTGCCGAAGGAGGGCGCCAAGAAATGTTAAGTCACTTTCAGCCAAGGGTCCGCATACTTTTGATCACTTAGGGTACCTTAAGGAGAAGAAGAAGAATTATTATTCGCGTTACTTCCGATCTGCTCTCGTATAACTCCGAAGTCTTAGTCCCTGCCCTCTCGCCAATTCCAAACGCAACATCGCCATCTCCCCGGTGACTTTCGTGCACTGGTACCGTGTAACGTCTCCTGTGCAGGTAGAAGACGAAGCAGCGGCCCTTTGTGCGTGTTGGGGCGAGCGCCTTCTCACAAGACGGCGCCACCATCGCGCCCGGAAATTACCTTCTCGCTTGCAAAGAACAATGAACTTTTCCTAGGGCTGCGAGAGGAACACGCAAAAAAGTGCTACGCTCTTCTGGGCCATGTGAAAATAAGTTCTAGCAGGATGATTTCTCTATTTCCAAAAGGAAACTCTCCCAGCTACTTGCTCTCGTGAAGGTTGATTTCGAGTGTAATGGGGAGACGAATGATTGTGAGTCTCAAAAATGATTGTGAGTGTGAAGCACATGCACTAAGTGATCAAAAGTATCCGTACACGTGGCTGAAAATGATTTACCAGTTCGTGCCACCCTCCATCGGTAAGGCTGGAATTCAATAGGGTATTGGCCCACCCTTAGCCTTGATGACAGTTTCCACTCTCGCAGGCATACTTTCAATCAAGTGCTGGAAGGTTTCTTTGGTAATGGCAGCTGAGGAGAGGTATCGATGTAGGTCGGTGAGCCCTGGCACGAAGTCGGCGTTCCAAAACATCCCAGAGATGTTCGATAGGATTCACGTCAGGGCTCCGTGCAGGTCAGTCCATTACAGGGAGGTTATTGTCGTGTAACCATTCCGCCACAGGCCGTGCAGTAAGAACAGGTGCTCGATCGTGTTGAAAGATGTAAGCGCCATCCCCGAATTGATCTTCAGCAGTGGGAACCAACAAGGTGTTTAAAACAACAGCGTAGGCCTGTGCCATGATCGTGCCACGCAAAACAACAAGAGGTGCAAGCTCCCTCCATGAAAAACACGACCACACCACGACACCACCGCCTCTCTATCCGGATACTTTTGATCAAATAGTGTATTGTTGACAAAACCCTCAGCCACAGACTGTTTTTCTGTTGATAAGTAATAATTTATCCAATGTGTATTGAGTGATATGATTAGAATAATCTTTATTTCGGGTAACGCCTTCAATCGTCCCCATACAGAGTGTTCCTAATCTAGGCAGACAGGTAGGCGCCTCCCAGAACTTACATTGCTCTTGGAATTTCTTGTCACGTGATGCTATGGTTGTATTTGCAATAAACACAATTTTCTCATGAAAAATTATATATTCAGGGCAAAACACGAAACGAGCAAGATGGAATGAGGTCGACATATAAAATTTGCAATTCAATACGATTTAAAATACAAGGAGTTTTCAGTATTGCATTTAACTACTAAAAATTATGTTTATATGTGGAACAAATAATTTTCGTTAACGAGAGATATCTAGATAAACGTAAAATTTGCCTGCCCCATTATCATTGTTCACTGCTGAGATTTACGAATGTATCACATGCATACTTCTTTTAACATCCCGCTTTTAACATAGTAAGTATACAAGTAAAACATAATATAACCAAGTAAAACATAAATGGAATGTAGACTAACCAACGTCCTCTAATCTAAATAATTTAATTGTGGCAATTAATATGAGGTCCCTTTTAATTCCAAATCGAATGGCTCGGAAGTTGTGTTTCAATGATGCATAATTACAGACGTCTTTTAATAGAAGTGCAGTGATATCGTCAGCAATATGTGTTTACGGAGGTGAATAAAATTTGATGTACGCCAATCTTCCACTTAATATTTGTTCCCAGAATTTCAAGCGCTTAGCCTGTCATTATTATGCTTCGGAGCCTTAACGAATTACTAAAATAAGCTCTTAGTGGGAATTTTGAAGTATAAAACCGTAATTGAGAGTTTTTTTGTGCAATGTTTCATTATGTAAAGGTCAACATTCATTCAGAAACAACCTTGGACCCTTAGGGTAAAGATACCGTGATTTCCTAGATTCCAAAGAAAAAGCTTAAATATATAACGAATGTAAAAAGGTAATGCCAGTTCTTCCATTATGCAAGGACATTATACAAAAATTCACCATTGTGATACATTTCATATTCTCCCGGAATAATATTTGTTTCTGATTTCCGTTCTCCAGGCCTCTGTGTCATTTTCGATTTGCCTCAATTTCAATCTTTTTACTAATGTAACGTTTTGAAGTATGTTCTGTACGTTTTCTTCTACAATCGTTGTTTGCAACAAGACTGTATATTTATTTTTTCATTTATTTATTTAACTTCAAAAAACAATTTGGAAACTTTAGGAGAAGTGCGGTGGAGATGTACAATCTATAGAAGTAAGTAATGCAACCCGACTGTCCAAAATGCGTTCAGAATTAGAGCACGTACGTAAATATTATCGATAAGCTGAGATTAAACAACAATGATTAATTGGCGGCCAATTAAATCCACGGAGAATAATTGCAATATACATTTTATTTGATAATTATATTTGCTTTGGAGTTAATTTTATTTGCTTTGGAGTTAATTTTATTTGCTTTGGAGTTAATTTTATTTGTTTTGGAGTTAATTTTATTTGTTTTGAAGTTAATTTTATTTTGAAACCAAGGTAAAGATTTTTACGTCTGACCTTTAGAAGAAAAATGGAGAAGTAACTGGCCGAGGATGTTCCTGAGCGGTTCCCGCACCGCCGCCAATTTAATGCATCTTTGTGTTGAGAAAAATGGATAATGGTTTGATTACTTATACACCTACATACAGATTACAAATTAATGGGAATACGTTCTCAATTTTTTTTAATAAAATAAATCTCTCCCCCTGCCCGTAAATTTAAGAACAGCAAGAAAAAGATGAATGGTTGATCCGGTATGACCTAATTACACTAACAACTTTATCATTTCCCCAATAATTGTGTTAATTACGGAACATGAACGAAAAATTTGTTAATGAAGTAATTAAATACCGAGAACCCTCTACGTCAATATTTCTTCGAAAGTTAAAGTTCAAAGGTTAAATTGTTGTTCATGCATTGTGGTGCTTGAAGAAACAAAATTAAATTTCGCAGCCAGGAAAAATCAAGAGATCACAAAATTTTTCACGAATTTCAGTAAAAAAATGCCTTTATTATTATTATTATTATTATTCCATTACATCACGACTAAAGATCTTATGAGTCGGCTGAATATAAAATCTACTCCAGGTTGCAACCAGCTACCTAAGGAGCAGATTCGGTGACTATCAGTGCCACTACAATACTTTACGCAAAATGTGGGCTGTTCCAAATAAAGCAATTTCTTGCACTTCCCAGTCTTTTGAATTACCTGGGAGTTTAGACAAGTTCTTACTCAAATTTTGCGGAACAAATCCCAGAGCTCCGATAACTATCGGGACGACCTGTGCTTTTACGCCCCACATTCGGCTGATCTCGATTTCCAAACTCTTGTATTTAAGACGTTTCTCTGCCTCCTTGGTAACGACGTTTTGATCGCAAGGTACAGCAACATCGATAAGTAAACACGATTTTTTGGCCAAATCCCGGATAACTATATCCGGTTTGTTTGCCGCTATCGTGCGATCAGTTTGAATTTGTTGGTCGTACAATATCGTACACAATCCAACAGACGTCACCGGTTTCGGTGAGTGTTCGTACCACTTGGGGCATGTGTTTGGAACTTCGAGGGCGGTACAGATCTGCCAGTGGAGGTAGCTACACACCCTGTCATGTCTTTTAAGGTATTCGGTCTTTGCTAGGATTGGACAAGCTGAGACAATATGATCAATGGTTTCTACTTGCTCCAGGCAAATGCGGCATTTGTCATCTTGGGAAATTTTGAGAACCGCTTTATCATTATTATTATTATTATATATTTATTATTATTATTATTATTATTATTATTATTATTATTATTATTTCACTACATCACGACTAAAGATGTGGGTGGGCTGAAAATAAAATCTACTCCAGGTACCTAAGGAGCAGATCTATGGACTGTCGGTGCCTCTACAATAGAATGTGCAGAATGTGGGCTGTTGCAAATAAAGCAATTTTTTATTATTACTTTTATTATTATTATTGTTGTTATTATTATTATATTTATTATTTTTCTCTTTTCAAATACAAAAAATGTCGGGGTTTTCCTACCCAAGACAAAATTTGTTGTACAATGTTTATGGAGATACAATGAAAATAATGTCTACAGAACAAACACCAGAGTTATTCTCAAATTTTAATGTTGCACATTATTTCACAATCTTTTAGTGAGGCATTAATTTCTCTGGTTAATTTTCCCTGAATCAAGGCTCAAATATTTTCTGACAATGTTTGCTGTACCAAGTAAAGCACCTTTCTGCATAGTTCCCAGATGTTTTTCTTGTAATTGTAGAATTTCTCCAGCTTTCTGCCAGTTCGTCGTGACTACACCTTTTACGGACACTAACACAGGAGCTATGTCTAGTCTTTGCAGTCTGTACATATCCTTTAATTCGACAGCCAATGGTTGATATTTTCGTTTTTTCTCTGCCAGCGTTGATATTAATTTTTCAACTGAAGGAACTGCTACATCAACAATCATCGCTGTTTTAGCAAACAGAACGATGTCAGGTTTGTTTGCTTCAACCTTTCTGTCAGCTATAATTGCCGTGTCTCACAAAAATCGTGCCTGATGGTTACTGATGACTGGTTCAGATTTACATTCATAAAATGGCTATTCCTGTTCAACTAGTTGGTATTTCTTTGCATGTGCTTGGTGACCTATTCTCGATACATTATTATGCCGTTACAAGTATTCAGCCTGCTACATAAACTCATTGGTACTTTTGCATAATCGGCATTTGCTATCAATCTGCTGGCCCAAGATATATTTTATCGAAGCGAATTATTGTTTATCACCGTACTGAACATTCAATTCAGTTCGAGATTCATCACAGTTCGACGTACACATTGTAATTAGGAAATACACCACTCTACAAATTTTCATCGACGGTAAAAATTGCGCATTTAATTGTGTCTGAAAACCACCAATATGTGTCTCCCTTTTTGTATGGTTCCTTCCTACAACGTCAAAACAAACATATTCCTTCTGCGGTTAGCAAACTTGCAAACTTTTATAGAACCGAAATGGTGAAATATGAAAAGAACGTTTTGATTCTACAATGTACAAGACACGAAGAGCATTTCAGCAATATCATTTGCATCGTCGTAAATCACATCGCGCGGCGCCTGAAGGACTCCCCGGAGACTCGTCCGCGAGTGCACTCTTCGAGGAACAGCGTCTCCACACAGGCACTGCGGGTTGGAAAGCATTGATCTGCATTGGCCTACGTCGAAATTTAAACAAACACGGCGGCAAAATTGATGTAGCATTAGCACATGTGTGTATGCATATCTATATCTATATCTATATCTATCTATCTATCTATCTATCTATCTATCTATTTATATATATATATATATATATAGATAGATAGAGAGAGAGAGAGAGAGAATGAGTGTAAATTGAGTGCTTTTTCATTTCTCGCTGAATTTTTCTTTCTGAACAAATACATTCATTTCTTTTGTAAATAATAAACAACTTATATGTTTCTGAAGTGTTTCTATGCTTCTGTAATGCAAATTTGTGCCTAGAAATCAATTTTTCAAACCAACTTTTGAGTGCTTGTAGCGGCTCAACCATTCGGAATATCCACGTAGTTTATTAGACAAAATATGCTTAGAATTGCCTTAAGAGCTTATTTTTGAAGTTTCGATGTTTCCTCCCCGGATATCCTGTATATAACATTAATCAACATTCAGCTTCAATATTTTTAAAGACAACTGTATTTACACAACACACTTATTCATATAAGTCTTTACAACACTGCATTAAGTATCTTTGCGAAGTTTTAGAGACCTATCTCCATCTTCAGGCTCTATGATATATTTTTTGTATATCATAGAGCCTGAAGATGAAGATAGATCTCTGAAACGTCGCAAAGAAACTTGGAGTTTGGTAAAGACTTGTATGTATGAGTGTGTTCTGCTGTAATAAATATACAAGTCTTCAAACATATTGAAGCCTGAATGTTGATTAAATTTATGCCTAGACAACTGGGATAAAATACAAAAAAACGAATGTGCAACATTACTTTCAACTCATAAACAAGTTTCATTCGTGAGTCGTTGTTAACACTTTGAAAATCAGAATTAGATTGAATAACATTGAATATGTTCATTTTTAGAAAATGCATCAAACATTAAGAATTTATTTTTCCACGAGCAACGTCTTATTTAACCTTCACGTATTTGTGAACCATCACATGCTTATGCTCATCTCGCATTTCACTGCAATAAATATAATTAATAACCACACTGTTTCATTTAATTAAAGAATGGATATGGGAAAAGCTAAAAGGGTCGTTTTTGAGCACTAAAATTCATTTGAAATTATATTGGATATTATATTGGATATTATGCCTCAGTAGCACAGAGCCTTGCTATTCAATTGAATTTCAGAATTTTGCACGCAATTTTTGTTTTCTCACACAGACATTCGTTTTGAATTTCCTTAATTCCCATCTAGTCCTCTCCCTTTTACATCTGTTAGCAGTCTGAACATGCTTTTTTGCATTTCTTCCCATCATATGCTTCTCTTTTAACTTGCTAAGGAAATCCTTCCATAAAATATGTTCAGTCCAATTAGTTTTTCTACTTTCTAAGTGGTTCATTGTTTTCCTCTTGCACAATTATCCTCAAAATCTCTTAATTTTGAATTATCTCACTTCATGCAATCTTCTCCACGTACAGCCTATTCCAAAACTTCACATGCATATCTACTGCAGCTGTATTCCAAAACTTTTCAGATATATTTATTTTTCTTTCTCCTTGTCCACGATATTCCCTCACTCACAACTACACCTCATAATATAATTCACCTGCGAAAATTCCCTGAAAACAGCCAGTTCTTGTGTGGCTCTCCTACCTCGTTCTCCATTACCATTACATTATACTTCCAAAATATGTAACAGGATAAACTGAAAGTAAATTCTCTCCCTCTTTCAACATATCGGCTCCATTTCTCTCACTTTCATTACATCTTTATTTTCTTATTGCTTATTATCACTATATTCTTCAGACCTTGCTCACCTTTCTCTTTAGATCATTGCTTTCGTTATGTCATTTTGATTTGTTTCGGTTCATAATTTAACGTCAGAAAAAGTATGCGACGTTGTGAGAGGGAAAAACTAAATTTTGTCTCCCAAAGCAAAGCAATCTCCGCATCAAGGAAAAATGGATCAACAAAGCGATCGACATAGGATCAAAACCCAGAAATAATTTTTATTATGGCATCTTCAATATTTGATGACTATAATACACTGAAATTATTATTAAATATATATTATTTTCGTTTTTGACTGTCAGCCTAGACCAATATTTTGCTCACTCATTTTCAATGTGAGCTGCTTTCGGTGTTTCATATATTATAAATAGATGCACTATGGTTACATTAATTATTACACAAATTAAAATTTAATTTAATTATATTAATGTCGTATAGATTTGGAAATATTTAATTTACATAAAGTGAATAAAAAATATTTTTTCAAACATTGAATCATGTAAATAAAATATAATTAAATTTTCTTTCGTGCCACAAAGTTCTAAAGATTACTTGCCCACCGTTTGTATTCATATTTGCCCATCGTTGGTATGGATAGTATGAAGTCAATTGTCAGTATACTTGATGTTGTCCCCACTTTCTCGAACGGACACCCATTTGTTTATCTTCAGCCTTCTGATAGACCTTCCCGTCCTCACAGGGATCGGTGGTTCGACCCGGATTTCAGGCGGGGTTCCAACGTGCTCTGGAGTGCATCACACGCGGCGCAGAGTACTAAAAGGCGATACGTCAACACGGTGGACAGTGGCGCTGGCGAGTGATGTATTGACCGCCTCTAAATTATGAAACACTGCGCGCCGCAGGACCCGACGGCCGGCGTGGCTTGTGGAATGCTTTGGCTGCAGATAATAAAAAACAAATGACAAACTCCCCGGCCTGGCCGCCCGGCCTAATAAAGTCGCCGTGACTTCATCAGTTACACCGTCCGCGTCAGCGCGACACACAAAGCAGAGAAGCACCAAGTGGGCATTGCGGCAGTGATTCGCGGAGGATATGGAGCGTTCGCACTGTTTGCTCAGGGAGAAGGTTCTCATACAAACAGCTTTCTCGTTTCAAACACCAATATACTTGTAAGTTGAAAACTGGTCCAACTATAAAATATCAAGTACTCTAAATATAGGTTCCAAATCAATCTAATTGCGCTTTTAAATTAAAAATAATATTATTTGGTAATAAATGTAGTGTATCAGGGAAATGTATTAAATACATGTCTAAAATACTGCATTTGCCTGAAACAATCATTTTAAAGTTCTTCTGGTCTCTGACCTTCATCTGAATCGGGTTTTCGTCAATTAAATATGAGGAAATAACGAAAACTAATTCCATCGTACACATTGCCGTTTAATGAATATGGGAATGTGTTTTATGTTGACATCCGTACTCGGAGACACTCGTTACATCAATATTCACGATTTTAATTTTAAATTCGAATTTCTAAACTACTGTTTTTAAAACGCAGAAATCTTCAAATTATTACCATTGTCACATTACATTTACAATAAAATACAAATATCCATTTATCTTTGACAATACGGATATTCGTGGAAAAGTCTTGATTATTCAGACACGACGTTCTGCGCGTTGGTTACATGCATCTTCAAGTGTGTACATAAAATATTAGACATCACTTCATCTGAAAGTAAAAATGACAAATAACTACTTTGAAGATATTTTATAAAAAAATATTAAAATATGTTACAAAGACCCAGGGAATGAAAAATATTACAAATCGACTATTAGTGAAAAAATACGAGGGAGAATCAGATGAAAACCGCAATTATTTTTTTTCACTATTTTACTGCAAAGAGGGTGTTAGTCTGCTCCCTTGCTGCACATTTGCATTTGCCTCGGTTTCTATACAGCGAGGATGTATGTTTTTAAAAGTTTTCCCGTTTGAGATATTTAAATTATCCTTTTTTTAAAAAAAACGTGTACATTTTTTAAAGTAATTTTTTATGAATTTTTACTATAAAGATATGTGCTTAATTGGCGGGATTCTGCATAAGGCATAAGGCATAATTAAACATGTTATGAATACTTGTCTCCCTTCTATTTTATATTTTGTTCTGATTTTTATATTTTTTCACTCTTACTCGATATTTAATGATTTTGAGTCTCAGTTCGTTGTAACTTGTTTTAATTTTTTTAAATATCTTCAAAACATTTTGTAATTTTTACTTTCAGATGAAAACATGTCTAAAATATTATTTACATACCTGAAGATGCGTGAAACCAACACACGAAACCTCATGTACGAATAATGAAGCCTTTTTGGACAAATAACCTTATTTATTGCCAAAAATAATAGGATATTTTTGTTTTATTCCATTTTTAATAAACATGTCTACTATCCTTTCTCATTACCATATTATCCCACATTTTGCTAAACTTATAAATCAGGAAATGAACATTTTATATTTCATATTAATTCAGGGATAGTGGACTAACATTTCCATTGCATTAGTTCTCACGTAACTTCGTGATGTGAGATAAGAATTTTATTGTCATTCGGCAAAGGCTTTCAGCGACGAGAGAGGTGTCCACCGTGTTCCAGGGTCCATTCCGGGCCAGGAGCAACACAAAACGTCTCCCTTCGTATTCCTCCAAGTTTCCTCGCATTATTTGATTTTCGAAAAATGTAGTTCCGCACAGCAAACGAAATCGTGTTTCAATTACTTCATTATAAATTATGTTAAAACTTTAAGGCGAGAGTAAAAAAATCAGAATTAAAATGTTTTGAGTTCCATGCAATTTTTATTGCATTATTTTTCGCAAAGCAAACTAGTAGAGAGTAAAAAGTTACGTTCCGTCGGATTGCTCGGAAGGGCTTTTATTTGCCTTCACCCCTCAATTCCGCGACCATTCGAAACTTTGAGGACTACATGGAGCGTAGCGTGTTCCTTCGTTTGTTTCAACCACCGATCATGGGACTTTGTCGAGTCTTCCCTCCATAAATATTAGGGGCACCTTCGCGCCCTTTCTGGGTCGCACTGTTTCCTTCCGCCGCCCTCGTGTCGAGCGTCATCGATGCGGCGCCCGTCGTCCACGGCGAAATCGCTGGCGACGGCAGCACTTACGGTGCCAACGCAGCTGCGCCGGTGAGCGGATAACGGGAACAGACGGAGGCGAGAAACGCGATAAGAACTCACCAACTTCGAAAAAAACCGAAATTGGATGGAAATAGGAAAGACGTACAACAGAAACGTGAACTTCCAAGTGTGGCGTCATGGCCGGGGCCGCAACAAAAATACACAGATGTGAACGGTTGTAAAATAGTGAATATTTAATCACAATGTGCACCGACACCGGAAATCCCTATTTACAAATTTTACAATGTACAAACAACAAATTATTATAATCGACTGTTACTCGAAGGAACTTATCCGGTCACCACGACCGCTTGCCTCACGTCACGACGCACGCGCGCCGGCTTCATCCCCTTGCCTCCGTAGCCAGCATATCGACGTGCCACGAGTCGCACCACCCACGACGACCTACGGACGAGCCCAAGGAACAAGGAGTTTTCGTCCGGGCCGTCTTATATACTTTCTGGCCTGGCTCCGGAACTGCGTCATATTGCCGCTTCCGCCAGTCACATTTCTCGGGCCCGCATGTCCCACCGGGGTCCACAAGGCTGCCCCCATGGCAGCTCACGTCCGGATGTTTCCTCGTCGCCCAAATATAGCCCTTTATTTTGCGAAGCGTCCCTTCAGCAGGCGCCGGCAACTATTTCCCCTGTGCATTTCAAGTCTCTGAAATGCACGTAACTAATTTTGTACAAGGCGACTGTTATGACGCCACACAAGTAATGAAAATCCTAAGAGAAAGGGAACAAGGAATCACGAGAAGATAGGGACGGTATTTTCTAATACGAAAGTAAATGGCCAAAGCAATGAAAAATAGCATATCAACGATGACAGATCAAAACGATCAGTCCCATTTTCCTCGTTCGGGTGAGGGGTGGGTGATGGGGTGGGAGAGAAACGCTTAAGCGGGACAGTGCGGAGAGGAGCCCGAGCAACGCCTGGACAACCACGTGCTGGCGCTTCGCCGTCATTTTCAGCTGCAGGATCCAGCATGTGGAGTTAGACAGCGCAGCGGGTGGGACGAGATGGCACGAGACGCCGCGTCTAGTCACGTCACGTCACGTCACGTAGGTGTTGCTCTGCCCATCACCACCCAACTCCAACCTGCCGATGTGCTCATATTCGCGTAAGGTATCGGCGGTATGCACTAACAGTCACTTGACGAACCTTGAAGTCATTACGTCTTTCCTTAGGCCTAAGGTACGATCTTATACCTTAATGAATAGTGCACGGCTGTAGGAGTCTCTACGGTCACCTTACGGTCACCAAGCGGCAAAATGGCCGCCTAAAAACAGGGAATATTGCATTTTTCCAATTCTGATAAACCGATTCTCGTATGTGAGGCAGTTACAATTATTCCTTGCAACTCCACAACGCTGGCAAGAATTAACGAGAAATATTGGAGAGGTGACGGGAAAGAAAATTGGGAAAAAGAAGTTGAAATCGTATATCTTCAGGTTAGTTTATGTTTTATGCTCATAACGAACTTAAGATTTTTCCTAGATTCTCAAGGAAATCCTATTCAAAATTCCAGCTTACAAACTCATCGCGGAGGGCTACAAAATCTAAAACTCCCTGCACAATGTAGATTTGTTATAATCTTGAATCGTATCGTGGTTAATGTTCCACAACAACTCTACGGTTTTTATACCACTTCTTTGTTCAACGCTTGAAATGATTCTTTTTCCATTTTTCTCTCCTGAATGTTATTCGTTACGACCATATAAAGCCTTTAGTCACGTGATCAATAGAGTTTAAGGATTTCTCCTTACGCCTGGCGCTAAAACTCCATATTCTTTACGTACGTTAACCGTTACCTTCTAGTACCAGCTGCTATTTGACCAAAAAGATAGCTTTATGAAAACGAATAGCAAATGGGTAGATGAATGAAAGCCTCAGCTTTCTCTCGCGGAATAGTGACGGTGGTCAGATTTGATTTTTAATAGCTGCTACTTGGAGAGAACACGTCACGCGATGAACCACAGCTAGTACAGCACTCATTGTGTAAAGCCTTTAAATAATATTATTCATGTGAGCGCAAGCACTATTAACTAGCTGCTTGGTAACTTTTAGCTAATATCTAGTAACCAGTAAATATTAGCTAGTAGGTCTAGCTTGCACTATCAGCTCGTGCTAGCGCTTCGTAAACTAGCACCATACGCACAGGTCTTCCCCGTTGCCGATTTTTCCATCCCATCTCCTCCTCCCCTCCCCGCTGGTTGTCGCCGCCGCTGTCGCCCGTCACCGATAGCGTCTCCCAGGCGGGGGCGGGGCAGGCTAAGGTCGACGCTCATTTGCTTTTTAACGAGCTGTTAAGTCAGCCACGAAGTGGCTTAAGCAGTCTCTGGAACTTTCGTAATGACGTGTAGTCTCGTTAGTGCCCGAGCTGCAGAATATACATTGTTAGGCAGAGTTCGGCGACATTTAACATTAAAGGGAGACACCGTCGCCCTGCATTACCGATGTTAAACATTGTTAGAAGACACAGAGAGCGAAAACGCCTCCTCCTCGAAACGTTACAGGAGATGATAGAGCGGCTCTTATCTTTTCTGACGTCACTCCCGCGGAGGTTCTATTTTGTATTGGTGTGAAAGGGTTAAGCTTTTCGTTTCATTATCAGAAGGCTCGTTTGTACTCGCAAATAAAATCGCTTCCCTTAGATATCAGTTTGCTATTAAAGTGTTGGCTACAAAACAAGGAACTATTTTTCTATACTGTTGAAACTGGTTTTTGAGAAATATGGGAATAGAGAATGATTTTATTTTCCACTAAGAGCTTTGAGTTACCTTCCGTTCTACCGACTAATTAACTAATCAATGGATTTCGATGTTCAAAGAATTAAACGATGTTACAGAGTGCAAATAGTCTGAATGAAGCAGAAATAGTCTGAATGAAGCAATTTAAAAATTAATATGGTTGACACTAACAAGATATCGTATACATATTGATGGTATCAGTTGAGATTGAAATATTTATTGTTGAAACACCTTCAATCTTGTCTAAAACAGTTTTATAGAGAACCTATACAAAACTATGAAAATAAGCCCGTTATGGTTTTTTCCTTAACTGAGGGATAATCTATTAAATTATATTACATGCAGATGGAACAGTTCCAATTTTCAGTGGAGCAGGTGAATCATGTAAAGTGACCTAAGTGAAGCATGATAATGTGAACAATGGAAGCTGAACTAGTTTTACTTGATATTCTGAAGAATTAACAGCACCAGATATGCTAAAGCTTTGATCTTGACGTTAGAGGTAGAAATGATTTCATCAGATATTAACTGGCTTTTATTTGTATTTTTTTAATTTATTTATTTATTTGTCAAAAAACAGTAAAAACTGTATATGACGTGTGGGGAAAGGTATTTATCTGCGCACATTTTCTTGAGGGCCAGAATAAAAATAAAACAGCACTAAATCAAATATAAAACACAGCACTAAATATAGTTGGTTTATTTTCAGATTTCATGCAACGTTTGAATATGGTGAATAAAGCAACTATATTTTATTCAGTGTCGTATACTTCATTGTCAAAAACCAATAAAAGCCATATTCAGAATGTGTTGCGAGAGGTTGGGGGATGCAACATGCAATGCACACGACTGGGAGGCGCAGAGCGGGTTGCGTTCTGGGGAACATGCTTCCGTTTCAGTTTGCACCAAGTAAGATCGTTCCAACCGTTAGAATTCTTCTTCATAATTGTTTATTAACTTGCTACACGTTATTCTTCATCTTCTGTTATCTTATATTTTGAAGCTTTACGATGAAATTTAAATGAAATACGAATACAATGATGTTGAATGGAGAAAGTAATACGTTGTTTTAAAACTGTTTTAATATGCCATACATAAATATCATTAATCCCTCAAACGTTGTGCTATTTATTGTTTGAGTTACAAATTTAGGAATTTGTAACAATTATTTGTTGAGTAGTAAATACAAAAGGAGCGATTTGATTGCCAGGTTTCAGAAGATTCTTAATAAACTCCGAGAACATCTATTTGGCCTGGCAAATGCCCCATATCACTTTTACTATTGAATGAGGAGGTGAGTTCTTCAGTGTTCATTGTAATTGTCCTTTTGGGCCTTTGATTTCCACCTCGTTAAGGATTTCCTTCCAGTTTCCTGTGATTTCATTTATTTATTTATTTATTTAACGCCAAACATTGTGTGTGATGTACGATTAGGACAAGTGTATTCTGTGCACGTTATCCTTAATTCTAACATTCCTACCCTAACTTATATACTCGTACAGGTTGATTTACGAATACTGAAGGCAATAAGCATTTTTCGCATGAATCGATAAGAAAAAAATTAGCTCCAGAGTAAAAAAAGCCATTTTCAAAAGCAAATAAGCGTAGATTTTGGATGTTATTCCTCATCGTGCTCTTCGTTAGGGAATGTACTTTCTGCAGTAAGCACATGGAGAACGATAATTCGAATAATTATATTTCCTACAGAACTCTAGAAGACGTGAGCAGATAGTGAACTTGAATTAGAGAGTATTTGCCACCTCAAACGTTCAGCACTATCGATCTTCTGCTCATGTACAGTTCAAGTTCCGCATCACTTTAGAGCATTTGCGCATGCGCATGCTGTTGCTACGTTTCCATCCTTGAGTAAGTCAATTCTGACAAAAACCAGTAAATCTAGAAACAATTAATTTTATGAAAAATATCCTGAATATTTTTCTGATGAAGTGTCAAATGGTTCCTTGAACGGTTTCTGAAATATATATATCTTTTGAAACTTTTTAGTTTTTGGTAATAAATGTTTAAATGTTTTGGTTAAATAAATAAAATAAATAATCGTCCTTGATTTCAACTATAGAGAATATCTTAAGGGGTAAAAAAATAGTTATGTTCAAAACTTTCTTTTACAAATACGAGTTAAAAATGGGATGGAATATTTGTTTCTGACAGGAATTTCTTCCTGGCGATTTTTTTGTTGCTGTTATTGTTATTTTTCGGAACAACGCGTTTGACAGTTTGGTCTCACTGAATAGCAGCATTTAAAGCTGTGAAGATCTGGATAACGTATTAGGAAAACTTTTAATGAGCATATTTATAAACAAATATGTCTATGTGTTCATATGAATGCGGCAACACAAACCGCGTTAATATTGGAAAAGGAAAATCTTTCCACCTTTTCCTTCCGTTAACATGACATTTAACTGACAGGTTTCCCTAATTATGTGCATTTAAATCTCTTCCTGAAAAAAAACGGAAAACATCCTGAAAATCTTACTTTTTCACCAATTTCTCACCGAGAGAGGTGGTTCAGGGCATCAACTGACGTCACTGCAGTGCCTCTGACCGGGAGGTTCTAGGTTCAAGTCCCAACGGTGGCAGGATTTTCGACATTAGCTTGTCAGCTAGGTCGAATTCAGTCGCTATCTGGAGGAGACTTCTAGCGGCCGGCTGCTCTGATCGGTAGTTTACCGTGGTTGCTCTGATCAACACCAGGCGAATGCCGGAGCATTGCCCTAACAAACGGGGCATAGACCGTGAGCGATCTTTCATTCATCTTTCTAATCCTCTCCTCACCCGTTATTTACACACACACGCGCGCACACACACACACACACACACACTAACATGCACTACACTACCACACATGCCAAGAGACAAGTCGGGAGCTTAGAGCATGTCCCGGCTGGGGTGGTGACCCGCTCGTAGAAGATACCTGGTTAGGGAAAACCCCACTAGCCGACGGAAGGTCGTCGCCGGATCTCGTCACCCGCCGAGAGAATATCACCGCTTCCTTCCCAGGATGAAATAATGCCCTATACCTACGGAACTATTGATCTGAGCAGTTGACGCGTCTGGAATCACGAACAATCAGTTCATTCACCAATTTCTCTACAAATGCGGACAAAACCTCAATGAACCAATGTTGATATCGGAAACGGAAAGTGGTTTTTGCTTTTCCTTTCCTTCAACTGAACAATGCATTTAAGGAATCGGTTTCACTAAATGGCTGCTTTTAAATCTCTTCCCAGCCGCCTGCGCGTCGTGGCGCCGCCAGCGCCCCGGCGCCGAAGGGCTGCGTCGCTGGGCACGTGCCACCCACCCCTCCGCCCCCGCCTGGCGCCCCACCTCCGCCGATGTTTATTTCCCGCTATCGCGCTACGCTACTTCCGCCTCAACCTCTCCCTTCCCCCTCCTCTTTTTCTTTCCTCTCCCTTCCCCTTCCCAACCCTCCACCCTCGCCCGAACCCTCTCGCACCGCTGCTCTCGCGGAAAATTCCATGCGGCTCCACGCGGTGCAGCGACGCCGCACTGGCCGAGGGGCGGGAGGCCGATCGGTGAGGGTAGAGAGGAGGCGAGGACGAAGGAAAGAAAGGAGCGAGGGAGGGCGCTATTGAGGAGCATCAAAAGAAAAGAGAGGGAAGGGAAGAAGAGGCAGAGGTGTCCAGAACGAGAGCAGCTGAGGCAATGTATCACAGGTCCTAGTGAATTGGGGCTCCGAAATTGTATCATTCAAAACCAAAATATATTTACTTCTAATTCGAAATACCTTCTACGTTTTTCTGTTCAATGTGTTGCTTGGAATTCTGTTTATATTCTGAAGGGGCGACACTTTTGTTGGAAACCATGGTTCCACAGCCCCACGCCTCTTGCTTTGTCAATACGCTCCTGAGGAGAAGATAGAAGTTAAGGTGTCTGCGACGCAAAAATGTTAGTAAGACGATGATTAATGAAGACCAGATTAGGCGATGTCAGAGGGAACGACTAAAGAGAAAAATAGTGAATGAATAGAAAAGAACTTGAGAGATCTTCAATAAAGAGGTAAGTTAAAAGAAGAGGAAATCATAAAGGAATGAGAATCTCCCCCATTATGAAATAACAATTACAATGTATTGATACGAAAATAATGAATTATGTGGAGACAAAGAAACAACTCTTAGTAGAGGGTATTTGTAATAAATGTGAAGATGTGAAGGGAAGTATTATAACTTCTCAACAAAGAAATATAATTTTCAAAAATGAGAACGTTAAACTGGTCGAAGGATGGACAGGGTGGAGAGCATTGAAAGGATCGAGAGGCAGAAGAGTTCGAAGAGAAACAAAAGAATGTAGACGAAGTAAAAACCGTAGATATAGAACACTATGAGGATGCAGAGCACGAAAATGTTAGAGGAACTAGAAAACAGAGGACAAAGCGAAGATGGAGCGCAACGAGAAGATGGAGAACAACGAAATGGGAACTACACGTATATTTTCGCGAAAGGATTGTACAAAAGTGCGCAAGAACAGTGTGCAGGGAATGCGAGTGAGGCTGGTAATACAGTGAAGCTGGAAGCAAATAAGACTATGTGATAAAAAGCAGGACATGGAGACAATTTGAAGAGGAGTGCAAAATAGATAACTACACGTATATTTTCACGAAAGGATTGCATAAAAGTGCGCAAGAATAGTGTGCAGAGCATGAAGTGAGGCTGGTAGCAGAGTGAAGCTGGAAGCAAATAAGACCATGTGATAAAAAGCAGGACATGGAGACAAATTTGAAGAGGAGTGCAAAATAGATAACTACACGTTTATTTTCACGAAAGGATTGCATAAAAGTGCGCAAGAATAGTGTGCAGAGCATGAGAGTGAGGCTGGTAGCAGAGTGAAGCTGGAAGCAAATAAGACTATGTGATAAAAAGCAGGACATGAAGACATATTTGAAGAGGAGTGCAAAATAGATAACTACACGTATATTTTCACGAAAGGATTGCATAAAGTGCGCAAGAATAGTGTGCAGAGCATGAGAGTGAGGCTGGTAGCAGAGTGAAGCTGGAAGCAAATAAGACTATGTGATAAAAGCAGGACATGGAGACAAATTTGAAGAGGAGTGCAAAATAGATAACTACACGTTTATTTTCACGAAAGGATTGCATAAAAGTGCGCAAGAATAGTGTGCAGAGCATGAGAGTGAGGCTGGTAGCAGAGTGAAGCTGGAAGCAAATAAGACTATGTGATAAAAAGCAGGACATGGAGACATATTTGAAGAGGAGTGCAAAATAGATAACTACACGTATATTTTCACGAAAGGATTGCATAAAAGTGCGCAAGAATAGTGTGCAGAGCATGAGAGTGAGGCTGGTAGCAGAGTGAAGCTGGAAGCAAATAAGACTATGTGATAAAAAGCAGGACATGGAGACATATTTGAAGAGGAGTGCAAAATAGATAACTACACGTATATTTTCACGAAAGGATTGCATAAAAGTGCGCAAGAATAGTGTGCAGAGCATGAGAGTGAGGCTGGTAGCAGAGTGAAGCTGGAAGCAAATAAGACTATGTGATAAAAAGCAGGACATGGAGACAAATTTGAAGAGGAGTGCAAAATAGATAACTACACGTTTATTTCACGAAAGGATTGCATAAAAGTGCGCAAGAATAGTGTGCAGAGCATGAGAGTGAGGCTGGTAGCAGAGTGAAGCTGGAAGCAAATAAGACTATGTGATAAAAAGCAGGACATGGAGACAAATTTGAAGAGGAGTGCAAAATAGATAACTACACGTTTATTTTCACGAAAGGATTGCATAAAAGTGCGCAAGAATAGTGTGCAGAGCATGAGAGTGAGGCTGGTAGCAGAGTGAAGCTGGAAGCAAATAAGACTATGTGATAAAAAGCAGGACATGGAGACATATTTGAAGAGGAGTGCAAAATAGATAACTACACGTATATTTTCACGAAAGGATTGCATAAAAGTGCGCAAGAATAGTGTGCAGAGCGTGAGAGTGAGGCTGGCAGCAGTGAAGTTCCTTCGCAGAGAGGAGCAACGCTGCAAGACACTGTGGGCATTGCTCTTCCTCTGCGCTCGCGGGTGGCCCACTTTTTTCTCTCACTCTTTCTCTTTGGATTTATTTACCCGACTAGGTGATAAAGAACTTGCGCCTTTCCAGATCAGAGGAAGAATAAAAATCAATAGTACGACAAACATGATGCAATGACAATGTGCAATAAAAGAAAGAATCTGGAATGTAAACTTTGAGAAGTATTCAAATAAAAGATATATATCAGTCGCAATATTTTGAAAATCAATAATACACCCATAAATTTGCAATATGTTCGTGTGAAACCCCAACAAATTATTTAGAGTTTAATAAGTAATTTTAATGAAAAAGCGAACTAAAATGTTTTGGCATAATTTATATATTTATCAAATTAATACACACGTCATTAAAAGTTCATTACTTAGTTATGAAAGATGCAGTATACAGTCGGAACCTGGAGAAATGGGGCATCACTATATTGAATAGTTTAGAACTATCAATGGATTGTATGTTACGTGAAGAATCAACCATTTACATTTCAGATACTACTAGATGTCCATTGCTACAGGCTTGACATGCCAGTCAACCAGTGGGTGACTTACTCACATGTTGGAACGGTGTTGTTGTAATTTTGCGAACAAAATACTACGTACACGTTGCGTTAATGACTTCAGGGAGCATTCGGAGAAAATCGGCCATTGCGTTTGGTCGAGCATGAATAACAAACAATTTACAAACAGATGAAATGCCAAACCGTCGAGTTGTAAAACGAGTTCGCTTCCCTCGATTAATATTACCCTGCGTTTATGATTTCGGTGCCGTAACGACAAATATTTTAAATTCAAGCAGTTTATTCCCATTTTACGCAATCTATACAGAGATGGCGGTTTCTTTTTGAAACGTGATACATTCCTACGAGGATTCTATGTCATGCGATGGCCAGAGTGGCCCGATAACTTTCATTGGTACACATTTATTTATTTACGTCAAAAACAGTTAAAACTGCATGTGAGGAGCTATGGGGAGAAGTGAATTCAGTGCGTTTTTATAATTCAGCGATCTCTGTCTTAAGACATATTCTAGTCGAAGTTTGATAATAGAAAAAAGAGCGTTTTTTTCAAGTTTTGTTGACAAAATATTCAGTGCTATATAATAAAATATATTTTGAAAGATAAATTAGCTATAAATTTGTGCCATTAACCCTCATCATGTTCTTCATGATAGAATAATACTTTTTGCCGCGACAATATGGAGAACGATAATTTAAATAACTATATTTCCGACTGAATTCAGAAGACATGCACAAATAATGAAGTTACATTTATGTCCAGAAGCAAAAGAAGGGGCCATCTCAGCATTTGCTCAAAGCAAAAGGAAAACTGGACGAAAAACCTGATGGAGATGGGGGTCATCGACCCAAAAGGTGTGGTACAATATTTGTTACAGGTTCTTTAACATTACATAGTCCAAATGGTAAATAATTATATGTCATTGTTAAAATTAATGTAACTTTCTTTTCAATGCTCGGTATAGTCTCGGATTTTATAGAAACAGTTATGCAGAGGAAAAGATTTTACTTGGGATTTAAACTTTTCTATCAAATTTAATCGTTTATGTCATCTGGCAAAGTGTTTTAGAATAATATACATGAATTGTATGTGAATATTTTGTAGTGAGCAGCTGGTACTGCCACCTGGTGAATATGATTAACATGTCGTGTGTTATACTTATAACATCGGCATTTGCTGAAAATATATTCCCGCCCCTAAATAAGTCATTTTCAACAAAAACTACTGATTCGTAAATCAGGAGACAAGGTAATGGTAAAATTCCTAGATTAATAAAGAGAGTCTTTCAAGAATCACGTGGGTGGGATTTGCTAATTATTCGTACAATTCTTTTTTGTAATCTGAAAGGCTGGGAGCTATAAGATGCGTTTCCCAGAATATTATGCCATATCTCAGGCGGGAATGAACATTTGCAAAATTGAAATGAATGAACATTCACATTAGGATCTGGATGGATGAATGAATCATTCCATTAGGATTCTGTGCAGACACTACAATTGTATTAGTAGATTAAAATGAAAGCAATCAATTAACAATACATTCAAAATATTTTATTGACAAATGATGAAGTTGAATCATTTCATAGTGCAAGGAAATTCAAAATTAACTTCACAAGTCACGTTTTTAAAATTAACTTAATTTTCCATTTCATTATCTTCTCCCTTCATTAAATTTTAAAAAAGGTAACAAAAATGATATTCAAAATTACCGGCCAATTCCTATTTTGTCAGTTTTCTCAAAAATATTAGAATGGCTTTTCTACTTACGAATGGAAACTTTTCTCAGGAAAAACAGAGCGTTTTCAGACTCACAACACGGTTTTAGAAAATCAAAATCTACGGAAAATGCCATTTTTTCTTTTCTCAAAGATGTTGCTTCATCAATAGACCAAAATGAAGTACCCATTGGATATTCTTAGATCTCTCGAAAGCTTTTGACGTTATTGACCATAAGATCTTGCTCTCAAAATTACCTTCGTATGGAATTCGTGGTATTGCCCTAGATTGGATAATTCTTACCTTAAACATCGGACTCAAGAGTAGAAATACCATACTGGCAGGAAAGGAACATTACATACTTATATTTCCAATTCCTTGCCAATTGAGCATGGGGTCCCGCAAGGTTCGATCTTAGGCCCTGTTCTCTTTCTGTTATATGTAACGATATGCCCTCGACTATTAAAAATGGAAGACCGGTTCTGTTTGCTGGATAACACGAATGTTCTTTGCAAAAAAGAAGCAGTAAATAGTACAATTTCAGAAGTTTCAAATTGGTTTAATAATAACAAATTAATTGTTAACGAAAGAAAAAACTGTTTCAATGCATTTCTGCATCTCAAATCGAAAATCGCATGTTCCATTGAAAATGAACAATATGCAATTAGCTGATGTTGAGGCAACCAAACTTTTTAGGTCTTTCAATCCAATCAAACCTCAAATGGAATGTAACTATAACAGAATTAAACACTAAATTAAGTTCATTATGCTACGCATTCAGAATTCTTTCAAATTCTGTCAGCCTTCATGCAGCTCGTTGCGTTTATTTTGCAAATGTGCATTCCCGCCTGAGATATGGCATAATATCTGGGGAAGCTCACCCTGTAGTATTCAGACCTTCAGATTGCAAAAGAAAATTATTCGAATAATGAAAAAATGCCTTCCACGTGATTCCCGCAAGCCTCTTTTCATTGAGCTGGGAATCTTACCATTGCCTTGTCTATTTACTTACGAATCTGTAATATTTGTCAAAAATGACTACTTAACGGAGGGAACATATTTTCATCCAATATTGATATTTATAATTACAACAACACGCCGTAGAAATCACGTGCATCAAGTGTCAGTATCAACAGCTCAGTACAAGAAATCAACATACAATACATGTACGTTACTTTACAACGCATTGCCAGATGACATAAAACAATTAAAGTCGGTACACAAATTTAAGTTAAAAGTAAAATCTTTTCTGCTGTAAAACTGTTTCTATACAATTAGAGACTATACTGATCGTGAAAAAGAAAAATAATGTTTAATGTAACAAAACAAAGATATATAATGAATTAGTTTACGTTTGCATTGTATACACTTAAAAAAAAATATTTAATACGTCTGTAACAAGTAATTCACTTCAGCTTCCGGGTCAATGACCCCCATCCTCGATCAGGTTTTTGTCCAGTTTCCGTGATCCATTGAGCAAATGCTGAGATGGCCCCTTGTTTTGCTTCTGGACGTAAATGTAGCTTCACTGTGCGCACGTTTTGTTGAGCACTCCTTTTGCTTGTAGTTCATTTACAGTTGAAATTGATTTTCTATAACTCGGGAAGAAATATTTTTCAAATACTTTTATTTTTTTTCTAAAATAATTATTTTCTAAATTCATTTTTTCATTGTTTTTTTTTTAATTCTGGCCCTCAAGAAAATGTGCGCATATAAATTTTTTCCCAACACGTCATATACAGTTTTTACTGTTTTTTGACAAATAAATAAATAAATTCACATTACAATTTCACTGTTATATATGAACAATTACAATTTTCGTTAGGGCATTGAAAAGAAAAGTTCAATAGTAAACTGAACTGACGAACTACAACCTATATAGCTGTACTTACATCTATAATTAAGGTAATCTACTTAATTCATTATTTCTCATACGATATCATCATAACAATAATAATTATTATTATTAATATTTTTATTTATTGTGATTTTATTAAATAATCCTATAGTACTATTTTTATCATTCTTTGAAGTGTCCAGAAAATATTTCATGTTACGAATTTATCGCAACGGAAGACAAAGCGTACCCCAATTCTCGGATCAGCAACTTTCACTTGCCATGAATTGGCGCGTCAGGGCTTCGTAGGCCTCCCCTCACCCGGCCTTGGGGCGTGCGGTCGCGCGGGGTCCCGGGAGCGTCTCCGGGAGGAGCTAAAAAGCACTCTCCGCGATGGGAGAGCGCTGCGGCGGCGCGGGGCGGGTCGATGGAGCGGCTCCGAGGAGACACTGGGCGGAGGAGAGAGCAGATGTGGGAAGGGAGAAGCAAAGGCACGAATCTGTGTGGACGCGAGGAAGGGGAAGAAGGGTTTAGGCAGCCAGACAGAGACAGACAGAGAGAGGCAGACAGAGAGAGACACAGAGGACAGAGAGGCAGACAGACAGAGAGGCAGACAGACAGAGAGGCAGACAGACAGAGAGGCAGACAGACAGAGAGGCAGACAGACAGAGAGGCAGACAGACAGAGAGGCAGACAGACAGAGAGGCAGACAGACAGAGAGGCCAGAACAGACAGAGAGGCAGGCAGACTGAGAGGCAGACAGACAGAGAGGCAGGCAGACAGAGAGGCAGGCAGACAGAGAGGCACGGCAGACAGAGAGGCAGTGCAGACAGAGGCAGGCAGACTGAGAGGCAGGCAGACAGAGAGGCAGGCAGACAGAGAGGCAGGCAGACTGAGAGGCAGACAGACAGAGAGGCAGACAAACAGAGAGGCAGGCAGACAGAGAGGCAGGCAGACAGAAGAGGCAGGCAGACAGACAGAGACATGTAAGGAAATGGTGACAGAGGACAATCCGTGAACTCGAAACGGTGCGCGCGATGTTATTTCGTTCATGTGTGTCCTGCGTTCTAGCGTAAAATGCTGTTTACTACTGAACGTGCGTTAAATAGACTACTTTGCCTAGTTGGTGATATGTTAAAGAGAATCGTGAATTCGAAATTGTAACGCGGCGTTACAATTTCGAATTCACGATTCTCTTTAACATATCACCAACTAGGCAAAGTAGTCTATTTAACGCACGTTCAGTAGTAAACAGCATTTACGCTAGAACGCAGGACACACATGAACGAAATAACATCGCGCGCACCGTTTCGAGTTCACGGATTGTCTCTGTCACCATTTCCTTACATGTCTCTGTCTGTCTGCCTGCCTCTCTGTCTGCCTGCCTCTCTGTCTGCCTGCCTCTCTGTTTGTCTGCCTCTCTGTCTGTCTGCCTCTCAGTCTGCCTGCCTCTCTGTCTGCCTGCCTCTCTGTCTGCCTGCCTCTCAGTCTGCCTGCCTCTGTCTGCCTGCCTCTCTGTCTGCCTGCCTCTCTGTCTGCCTGCCTCTCTGTCTGCCTGCCTCTCTGTCTGTCTGCCTCTCAGTCTGCCTGCCTCTCTGTCTGTCTGCCTCTCTGTCTGTCTGCCTCTCTGTCTGTCTGCCTCTCTGTCTGTCTGCCTCTCTGTCTGTCTGCCTCTCTGTCTGTCTGCCTCTCTGTCTGTCTGCCTCTCTGTCTGTCTGCCTCTCTGTCTGTCTGCCTCTCTGTCTCTGTGTCTCTCTCTGTCTGCCTCTCTCTGTCTGTCTCTGTCTGGCTGCCTAAACCTTCTTCCCCCTTCCTCGCGTCACCACAGATTGTGCCTTTGCTTCCCCTTCCCACATCTGCTCTCTCCTCCGCCCAGTGTCTCCTCGGAGCCGCTCCATCGACCCCGCCCCGCGCCGCCGCAGCGCTTCTCCCATCGCGGAGGAGTGCTTTTTAGCTCCTCCCGGAGACGCTCCCGGGACCCCCGCGCGACCGCACGCCCCAAGGCCGGGTGAGGGAGGCCTACGAAGCCCTGACGCGCCAATTCATGGCAAGTGAAAGTTGCTGATCCGAGAATTGGGGTACGCTTTGTCTTCCGTTTGCGATAATTCGTAACATGAAATATTTTCTGGACACTTCAAAGAATGATAAAATAGTACTATAGGATTATTTAATAAAATCACAATAAATAAAAATCTAATAATAATAATTATTATTGTTATGATGATATCGATGAGAAATAATGACATACGTAGATTACCTTAATTATAGATGTAAGTACAGCTATATAGGTTGTAGTTCGTCAGTCAGTTTTACTATTGAACTTTCTTTTCAATGCCCTAACGAAAATTGTAATTGTTCATCTATAACAGTGAAATTGTCAGTGAATTTATTTATTTATTTGTCAAAAAACAGTAAAAACTGTCTATGACGTGTTGGGAAAAAATTTATATGCGCCATTTTCTTGAGGGCCAGAATTAAAAAAAAACAATGACAAATGAATTTAGAAAACATTATTTTAGAAAAAAATAAAGTATTTTGAAAAAATATTTCTTCCCGAGTTATAGAAAATCAATTCAACTGTAAATGAACTACAAGCAAAAGGAGTGCTCAACAAAACGTGCGCACAGTGAAGCTACATTACGTCCAGACAGCAAAACAAGGGGCCATCTCAGCATTTGCCTCAATGGATCACGGAAAACTGGACAAAAACCTGATCGAGATGGGGGTCATTGACCCGGAAGCTGAAGTACATTACTTGTTACAGGCGTATTAAATATTTTTTTAAATGTATACAATGCAAACGTAAACTAATTCATTATATATCTTTGTTTTGTTACATTAAACATTATTTTTCTTTTTCACGATCAGTATAGTCTCTAATTGTATAGAAACAGTTTTGCAGCAGAAAAGATTTTACTTTTAACTTAAATTTGTGTACCGACTTTAATTGTTTTATGTCATCTGGCAATGCGTTGTAAAGTAACGTACATGTATTGTATGTTGATTTCTTGTACTGAGCTGTTGATACTGACACTTGATGCACGTGATTTCTACGGCGTGTGTTGTAATTATAAATATCAATATTGCATGAAAATATGTTCCCTCCGTTAAGTAGGTCATTTTTGACAAATATTACAGATTCGTAAATAAATAGACAAGGCAATGGTAGGATTCCCAGCTCAATGAAAAGAGGCTTGCAGGAATCACGTGGAAGGCATTTTTTCATTATTCGAATAATTTTCTTTTGCAATCTGAAGGTCTGAATACTACAGGATGAGCTTCCCCAGAATATTATGCCATATCTCAGGCGGGAATGCACATTTGCAAAATAAACGCAACGAGCTGCATGAAGGCTGACAGAATTTGAAAGAATTCTGAATGCGTAGCATAATGAACTTAATTTAGTGTTTAATTCTGTTATATGTACATTCCATTTGAGGTTTGATTGAATTGAAAGACCTAAAAATTTTGTTGCCTCAACATCAGCTAATTGCATATTGTTCATTTTCAATGGAACATGCGATTTCCGATTTGAGATGCAAAAATGCATTGAAACAGTTTTTCTTTCGTTAACAATTAATTTGTTATTATTAAACCAATTTGAAACTTCTGAAATTGTACTATTTACTGCTTCTTTTTTGCAAAGAACATTCGTGTCATCAGCAAACAGAACCGTTCTTCCATTTTTAATAGACGAGGGCATATCGTTTACATATAACAGAAAGAGAATAGGACCTAAGATCGAACCTTGCGGGACCCCATGCTCAATTGGCAAAGAATTGGAAATATAAGTATGTAATGTCCTTTCCTGCCAGTATGGTATTTCTACTCTTTGAGTCCGATGTTTAAGGTAAGAAGTTATCCAATCTAGGGCAATACCACGAATTCCATACGAAGGTAATTTTGAGAGCAAGATCTTATGGTCAATAACGTCAAAAGCTTTCGAGAGATCTAAGAATATTCCAATGGGTACTTCATTTTGGTCTATTGATGAAGCAACATCTTTGAGAAAAGAAAAAATGGCAGTTTCCGTAGATTTTGATTTTCTAAAACCGTGTTGTGAGTCTGAAAACGCTCTGTTTTTCCTGAGAAAAGTTTCCATTCGTAAGTAGAAAAGCCATTCTAATATTTTTGAGAAAACTGACAAAATAGGAATTGGCCGGTAATTTTGAATATCATTTTTGTTACCTTTTTAAAATTTAATGAAGGGAGAAGATAATGAAATGGAAAATTAAGTTAATTTTAAAAACGTGACTTGTGAAGTTAATTTGAATTTCCTTGCACTATGAAATGATTCAACTTCATCATTTGTCAATAAAATATTTTGAATGTATTGTTAATTGATTGCTTTCATTTTAATCTACTAATACAATTGTAGTGTCTGCCACAGAATCCTAATGGAATGATTCATTCATCCATCCAGATCCTAATGTGAATGTTCATTCATTTCAATTTTGCAAATGTTCATTCCCGCCTGAGATATGGCATAATATTCTGGGGAAACACATCTTATAGCTCCCAGACTTTCAGATTACAAAAAAGAATTGTACGAATAATAGCAAATCCAACCCACGTGATTCTTGTAAGTCTCTCTTTATTAATCTAGGAATTTTACCATTACCTTGTCTCCTGATTTACGAATCAGTAGTTTTTGTCAAAAATGACTTACTTAAGGGCGGGAATATATTTTCAGCAAACGCCGATGTCTATAAGTATAACACACGACGTAGTAATCATATTCACCAGGTGGCAGTATCAACAGCTCACTACAAAATATTCACATACAATTCATGTACATTATTCTACAACACTTTGCCAGAAGACATTAAACGATTAAATTTGATAGAAAAGTTTAAGTCCCAAGTAAAATCTTTTCTGCTGCATAACTGTTTCTATACAATTCGAGACTATACCGAGCATCAAAAGGAAAGTACATTAATTTTAACAATGATAGTAATAATTATTTATCATTTGGACTGTATAATTCTAAAGAACCTGTAACAAGTATTGTACCACAGTTTTGGGTTGATGGCCCCCATCTCGATCAGGTTTTTCGTCCAGTTTCCCTGATCCTTGAGCAAATGCTGAGATGGTCCCTTGTTTTGCTTCTGGACATAAATGTAACTTCATTATTTGTGCACGTCTTCTGAATTTCAGTGGGAAATATAGTTATTCAAATTATCGTTTTCCATATTGTCGCGGCAAAAAGTATTATTCTTTCATGAAGAACATGATGGGTTAAGGGCACAAATTTATAGCTAATTTACCTTTGAAAATATATTTTATTATATAGGAGCGAATATTTTGTCAACAAAACTTGAAAAAAACGCTCTTTTTTCTATTATCAAACTTCGACTAGAATATGTTTAGGATAGAGATCACAGAATTATGAAAACGTGCACAAAATTCACTTCTCCCCATAGCTCCTCACATGCAGTTTTAACTGTTTTTGACGTAAATAAATAAATGTGTACCAATGAAAGTTATCGGGCCACTCTGGCCATCGCATGACATAGAATCCTCGTAGGAATGTATCACGTTTCAAAAAGAAAACCGCCATCTCTGTATAGATTGCGTAAAATGGGAATAAACTGCTTGAATTTAAAATATTTTGTCGTTACGGCACCGAAATCATAAACGCAGGGTAATATTAATCGAGGGAAGCGAACTCGTTTTACAACTCGACGGTTTGGCATTTCATCTGTTTGTAAATTGTTTGTTATTCATGCTCGACCAAACGCAATGGCCGATTTTCTCCGAATGCTCCCTGAAGTCATAAACGCAACGTGTACGTAGTATTTTGTTCGCAAAATTACAACAACACCGTTCCAACATGTGAGTAAGTCACCCACTGGTTGACTGGCATGTCAAGCCTGTAGCAATGGACATCTAGTAGTATCTGAAATGTAAATGGTTGATTCTTCACGTAACATACAATCCATTGATAGTTCTAAACTATTCAATATAGTGATGCCCCATTTCTCCAGGTTCCGACTGTATACTGCATCTTTCATAACTAAGTAATGAACTTTTAATGACGTGTGTATTAATTTGATAAATATATAAATTATGCCAAAACATTTTAGTTCGCTTTTTCATTAAAATTACTTATTAAACTCTAAATAATTTGTTGGGTTTCACACGAACATATTGCAAATTTATGGGTGTATTATTGATTTCAAAATATGCGACTGATATATATCTTTTATTTGAATACTTCTCAAAGTTTACATTCCAGATTCTTTCTTTTATTGCACATTGTCATTGCATCATGTTTGTCGTACTATTGATTTTTATCTTTCCTCTGATCTGGGAAAGGCGCAAGTTCTTTATCAACCTAGTGGGTAAATAAATCAAAGAGAAAGAGTGAGAGAAAAAAGTGGGCCACCCGCGAGCGCAGAGGAAGAGCAATGCCCACAGTGTCTCTGCAGCGTTGCTCCTCTCTGCGACGGAACTTCCCGCTGCCAGCCTCACTCTCACGCTCTGCACACTATTCTTGCGCACTTTTATGCAATCTTTCGTGAAAATATACGTGTAGTTATCTATTTGCACTCCTCTGTCAAACTATGTCTCATGTCCTGCTTTTTATCACATAGTCTTATTTGCTTCAGCTTCACTCTGCTACCAGCCTCACTCTCATGCTCTGCACACTCTTCTTGCGCACTTTTATGCAATCCTTTCGTGAAAATAAACGTGTAGTTATCTATTTTGCACTCCTCTTCAAATTTGTCTCCATGTCCTGCTTTTTATCACATAGTCTTATTTGCTTCCAGCTTCACTCTGCTACAGCTCACCTCTCATGCTTGCACACTATTCTTGCGCCACTTTTATGCAATCCTTTCGTGAAATAAAACGTTGTAGTTATCTATTTTGCACTCCTCTTCAAATTGTCTCCATGTCCTGCCTTTTATCACATAGTCTTATTTGCTTCCAGCTTCACTCTGCTACCAGCCTCACTCTCATGCTCTGCACACTATTCTTGCGCACTTTTATGCAATCCTTTCGTGAAAATATACGTGTAGTTATCTATTTTGCACTCCTCTTCAAATATGTCTCCATGTCCTGCTTTTTATCACATAGTCTTATTTGCTTCCAGCTTCACTCTGCTACCAGCCTCACTCTCATGCTCTGCACACTATTCTTGCGCACTTTTATGCAATCCTTTCGTGAAAATATACGTGTAGTTATCTATTTTGCACTCCTCTTCAAATATGTCTCCATGTCCTGCTTTTTATCACATAGTCTTATTTGCTTCCAGCTTCACTCTGCTACCAGCCTCACTCTCATGCTCTGCACACTATTCTTGCGCACTTTTATGCAATCCTTTCGTGAAAATAAACGTGTAGTTATCTATTTTGCACTCCTCTTCAAATTTGTCTCCATGTCCTGCTTTTATCACATAGTCTTATTTGCTTCCAGCTTCACTCTGCTACCAGCCTCACTCTCATGCTCTGCACACTATTCTTGCGCACTTTATGCAATCCTTTCGTGAAAATATACGTGTAGTTATCTATTTTGCACTCCTCTTCAAATATGTCTTCATGTCCTGCTTTTTATCACATAGTCTTATTTGCTTCCAGCTTCACTCTGCTACCAGCCTCACTCTCATGCTCTGCACACTATTCTTGCGCACTTTTATGCAATCCTTTCGTGAAAATAAACGTGTAGTTATCTATTTTGCACTCCTCTTCAAATTGTCTCCATGTCCTGCTTTTTATCACATGTCTTATTTGCTTCCAGCTTCACTCTGCTACCACCCTCACTCGCATGCTCTGCACACTATTCTTGCGCACTTTTATGCAATCCTTTCGTGAAAATATACGTGTAGTTATCTATTTTGCACTCCTCTTCAATTTGTCTCCATGTCCTGCTTTTT